>VZRU01004493.1:5111-23315 GCA_013398155.1 Pedionomus torquatus | reverse complement strand
AGGCGCCGGCTTCCCCGGCAGCGGCGAGGCGGCGCTCGGGCCTGCGAACTACAGCTCCCGAGAGGCTGAGCGGCGAAAAGGCCGTTGACGAGCATCAACAGGGAAGTGTCCGCCTCGGTTCCTGCCCGGGGCGGGAGGAGGCGGCGGGGACGGAGGGAGAAGCGTCTGTCCGAGAGCTGGGCCCGCCCGCCCCTCCGCGGCCGGACAGACGGCCTTCCCCTTCGGGCCGGGCCGACCGGCGAGGCGGAAGGCTGCGACCCCGCAGAGCTCTGCAGCGGTGTGTGAGGGGGGTCCCGTCCAGGCCTCTCGGGGTGGGCNCGGGGTGGGCAGCGGCGGCGCTTCTCGTTTTTACCGCGCTCTGCCCTCCTCGGCCAAGTGAGCGTTTTCCTGCGAGCTCCAGCAAGTGGCAGAGCCGCAGCCCACAGGCGCTTGTGCCTGCCTGCTGTGGCCGCTGTGTGTAGCTTCTCATCGTCTTTCACAGAATCATAGAATGGTTAGAGTTGGAAGGGACCTTAAAGATCATAGAGTTCCAGTTCCCCTGCCATGGGCAGGGACACCTCCCACTAGACCAAGTTGCTCAAAGCCCCATCCAGCCTGGCCTTAAACACCTCCAGGGATGGGGCATCCACAGCTTCTCTGGGTAACCTGTTCCAGTGCCTCAGCACCCTCACAGGAAAGAATTTCTTCCTCATATCTAATCTAAACCTCCCCTCTTCCAATTTAAAACCATTCCCCCTTGTCCTGCACTTTGGTTTTGTCCGTTTCGAAGGGGCTGTCCACACGATTGCCCTCGGACTGGATTCTGCTTTAACAGCGGGAAGCTGCTGTGCTGGAAAACACAAGGATTTGTACTCTTGCTCTTTTAAAGCACAGCATCCTGTTTAGTCCCTTTGACGTCTTGAATAGCAAAATAGAGGTTTGTTTTCAGTTTGCCTGCACACTGAAGACCTTACAGAACAACAGATAGTTCACAGACTGTTGTTGGACCATAAAAAATATTTTTGGCTCTCTCTCTACTAAAAGTTTAATCCATTGCTAACAATGGTTTTGCTTGATCATGAAATACAAGTTTCTGTGCTTGTGTGGAATCCTTTAGAGGCTATTGGGAGCCTTACAGATCCTCACCAATGTAAATTAAAACTCTAAGAATAAGAGCAGCAGTAGTTGTCAGCAGCTCTGTTTTGCATAACTTCCTTATCTGGTGCTGCAACAACATGGTATTCCAGTTATAAAATATTTTTATTAGTAGTTAAGTAATTCTCAACACACAGATTAAATGCAATAGTTTTCTATTCTGATTCTGAATTTTGGAAATTTTGCCATTCAAAAAAGAGTAAAGCCAAACAGTGCTAAAACTCCTTGAGAAGAAGTCTGGCTCTCTAGGGAACCAGGGGAGGAAAGCCTACTTTTCAGTGGTAGCATCCATCATCAATGAAGGAGAATTAAATCTTCACTCAAGGAAGAGAAAAACTGCTGGGGATAGACTTTGAACGGGTTTTAACCCAATTTCCTGCTTCCTGTCAGGTATTCCAAAGTTCACTCGGGCTTTAACAGCGGCAATTACCTTGTCCTTGCAAGTGCAGTGAGGGTTACTGCTCCTTATTGTGCAGCAGACTGCATTTTGGCTGGTTTATTTATTTGACTGGGTTGCTGTCCCTTTGGGCATTTTTACAGGGAGGTATGAGTGTGTCCTGGCCCTTCCTACCTACAGCGCCCAGCTCTCCCCTTGTACCTCACGCTGCTGAGGAAGCAGGAAGGTCGTTCAGGGAGGGCAGCTGCCTGAGCGGGTGAGTGTAAACGATTTGGCCCCCTCAAAGTCTAAAAAGAGGATTAGGATCAGGGGTCATTTAATACCTTGTGGTGGGAACAGAGAAGGGGGGTGTCTTTGCAGACAGACTTGCAGGACATTAATCCCTCAATTTTACACATTCCTTTCTGCTTACTGGCTGACCCACGGTTTATTTTCAGGGCAGTTCTTGCAATATTATTTTTTTCTCAGTTCTTAGTAGCTTAGTTTTCATAAGCAAATGTAATAAAAAATACTTTTGTGGAGTTTTACACCACATGTGGTTACCAATTCCAGTTGCTTCTGGTGTTTTCTGGTGTGAGGTACGCATATATAAGTAGGGCTGACGCTTTCAATAGGTTGTATATGTATTTTACTGCCTTCTGATAACAACTTCTTGTTTTGGCTGTACAAATGGAATTCATTCTTTCCTGAGGAGACAACTTCTGGTGATACTTTAGCAGTATCCAGAATCTGCTTAAGAGAATATATTGAGAAAACTAGTGCACACACAGAGCTCTAGTAAAGAGGGAGAAGTGTCTAGATCTGTACTAGGGTTGTTAAAGGAAGCCTTTGGTGCATTTGGCCTTTTATATGCTTCAAATTTATCTGTCTTGTTTGTGACAAGTTTCAAAATAAAGTTGATAAAAGCAGCTTAAAATAAGACTTTATTCCACAAAGTAGGACTTTTAAAAGTACTGTTTCCCAAAGAACCTAGTTAGAACAAGACTGCATTGCAAAAGATTTTTATTGCCTCAGGTAACAGAGTATCTTGTGTAAAAACGCTTAGTTAAAATATCAAGTTGGTTTTTTGTGTGAGCAGAAAGTACTTGTATGCCAAAAGCACTGCTAATCCCATAAAACAAAAAAGAGCCACAAAATATAGGTATATGATGACCTCCTGCTGTCTGCCTGACTTAGATGCGTGTATTATCATTACAGAGTTGCCAGTTCTATCAGATGTATAGTGGAGTAGATGGTTTGGGCCCTTTCTACAGATTACCTTTGTGAGATACAATTTTATACAGATCTGTAGAATTCTGTCTCATAGAGTTGATTTCACAGGTTTTCATGAAACCTCAAATTCAAGCGAATTATGTTGCTCTCATAATTTAAGTTATTTCGTGGCCATCTGATTTTGGAAGAAGCACTGAAGAACAACTTTACTGGCATACATTGAAATCAAGTAGGCCATAGAATAAGAAAATATAAACATTCATTAAATGTATTCTAGATAACGCTCTAAATTCCACCTCAGCATTACCTCAGGCTACTGTGTTTTGGTTATTTGGTTTTTTTTAAATCTGAAACCTAATCCTAATAATTTGCTGTAGAGTTGGGTCCTTGACAAATTAATCAAACAATAATTTTGTATTAGATTGTGAAGTGCTGTTGTCAGTGCCATTTAAACATTTCCTGTACATTGTTACTGTCCTTTGGTTCATTCACTCTATGGTGGAATCTTTCTGCAGGGTTGGTGTAAAGGTTTTGTTGAACTTGGGTAATTAAATTCTTTATTTTTAGTTCTAAGAAACTGTTGTTCTAATAAATGTTTCCTGATTTGCACAAACATAGTGCAGAAGAATACAAAGTGGTAAATGAAGTAGTTCAGATGGTGCCTGCTTTCGTTTTTTGCTGTCTTTGAAGGGCGAGGCTGGGAGGGGGCTGTTCATTTATAGAAGTAGGAGCCTAGAAGCTTAATCAGAATTTGCAGTCTATGTGGAAATACTTAGCAAGTTGGAAAAACATCAGTTTTTCTCCAAATGGCCTCTCCAAAATAGAGGACACTGAATATCAGGCATTTTTGGCTAACACAAGAACTGCTTTCCTTTCACATTATCTTTACTTTCAAAGAAGCAATTTCTTATTTGTTCTGCCTCATCCTGGGAGTCCAGGATGAATTTGGAGAGGCCAAGTATTCCAGAGTGTCAGTTGTATCTCACAAATAAAATTATTTAGCCTTAAGTCACTGTGGAAAATTTACATCATCAAGTAGCTTTTCCAGAAATCCAAAGAGTTAGAGTGAAAATGAGTTGTTTACCACTGACGCTGATATTAACTCTCTGGATGAGATATGGATGAGCTGTACTGAAGTCCAAAGAATCATTGGTAAACAGAATTTATCACCTGAAAATTTTAATTTATAAGCACATGTTCTCTTCATGCTAGTTGCTGTTGCATTAGTAGCGTGTCTGCATTAGCAGTTCGGCTTGGAGCAGCAATGCAATTTTAAGGCCAAATCTTTCAATTGTCAAGAGCTGCCTTAGGTTAAGTTCTCAAAGTGGCTTTGAGGTGTGCCATTTGACTGCCTTTCAGATAAAACTAAACTGGGCACCCTGCTTCAAATAAGCTTAGTCCCAGGGTGGGTTGGCTTTGGCTTCTGTCTGAACCCATCCAGTCATAAGGCCCTCAAACTCCAGCTGAACACTCATTTACCGCTGAAGGGCTTGGAAACCCTAGAAAGCCTACGATATGCTGAGGAGCTCCTTGATGCTCTGTATAGTGCTCTCATTTATGCGTTTATCATTCTCATCAGATTTTAAATTAACTTTACATTCTGACATCCAGGAAAAGAAATACACATTGATGATGTATTTTAACTGCTTAAACCAGATGCTGACTTTATATTTAATTGTCATAAATTCTACTCCTGCTAAATAAGACTTTGTCAGTCTCTCATATCTTAGCATAGTTTGTCACAAATGACACGGAGCTGATTTTCATTCATGTTGTTTTATAGACAGCCTAGGTTGCCACTGCTGAGAAAAGCCATAGTCCCCCTACTTCCATCTCTCCCCTAACTCTCCATCACTTCCACTGCTGCACTATTCCTTTTTGTAAGTATTTGCCATATGCCAGAGGATGAATTGAATCAGAAAACAGGTTGGGATTAAAACTAGCTTCTTAGTTTGCGGCTTTTTATAGTTGTCGGGGTTTTGGGGTTTTTTGCTGTGTTGGATTTCATCTGTATCAGTTTTCTGAAGTTCTTCTTAAATGTTAGGGTTGTTTTGTGTTTGCAGAATATGCATCAGTGAGTAGAAACTCACTGATGCATGAAAAGAATTAAAAGCTGTTCACATTCATGAGTTATTTTATAATGATACTATGTGAAAGGGGAAATCAAAGAGAGGTTGTTCCAGTCTAAATTAAGATACTTCCACATAATTAACAGTGCATATTAGCAGCAAGAGATCAGGACAAGAGTTTGGTGCTTAGTTCAAGCTAAGACTTTACTGAAAATGTAGGTCAAGTTAAATTTTCTTCATAATTTAAAAATAAAAATATATCCACTGGTTAAGTTATGTTCTGGGTGGGTTTGATTGCCGTGCTAATAAAATGGGATTTGTTTTGGAATTTCATAAACTTGCAAACAGTATATTTGGTGAGAGACTACTTTGGTGTATAGTAGTAATGAAACTTTGCCCAGACCAAAATAAAAATTTCTTTTCTCTTTTAACAGGAGGGGCATGGCAATCTTTGCAGACTGTGTGTTCTTTGTTAAAATTAAATACTTACCCATTCAGGAGAAGAGCAGGCTGAAAACATGTATACAAGAAAATGGTGGAGTAATTAATTATATACTTAGTCAGAAGGTAAGTTCCAGATTTATTTCTGAGATCTCAGTAGGAAAATATTAAGTGGTGCAAATGTTGCAGAGTGTCAGTCATGCTTCATGTAGAGAAATAAGAACTGCAGAGGTTATGTCTCTGGTAAATATTTAAATGGAAATATTTCATTTACATTTTTAATGCATCTGGCTTTGTAGTACTGAAATGTCACATAAAAGATTAAAAGAGATGTTCTCCTTCCTCAAAAGACCTGGGGAAGGATTTTTTCCTGGATAAAATGGCCCTGCTGTTTTTCTTCTCTCATTGTCAGAGAAGGGGAACTCAGAATAAGGAGGTGCACCAATGATAATTCAGTACCTAAAATTTGTGAGCTCTTGGATGCTGAGAGCAGCAACGAGTGACCTACCTGTTCAGGGTAAAATCTTATCCAAGCTTCAGAAGTTATGTTATAATTAAAAGATGTCTCCTCTATCTCCATGTAGGGACCTCAGAAGAGATCCAGACTCAGTGCAGCTGCTTGTTTAAACTGGACTTTTGTCATATAGGCCAAATAAAAGTATATGCATCGTGTTTCCAAGTAAAGCAGACCTAATTTCATTCTGGTGTAATAATCTTTTATTTTTCCATGTCCATCAGTTCTTGCATGCTTAATGTTAACTGTTCGTGTTGCAAAATTCACTGCCTCTTACTTATGACCATTTTATTTTATATGACTTCTATAAATGTTTTTATTTTGTCCTAACTGTGAAGAAAGTTTTAATTTTTAGCATATATATGGTTCCAGTAAAACAATATGCAATTCTTTATAAGGCCACCAAAGCTACTAATGGTTATTCAGCATTCTGCCTAGCCTTTTTTTTTTTTTTTAAAAAAGCACTCTTACTCCAGATAGCTTTGGGTTTGTACCATGTCACCCACAACGGAACTTGGCCCGCTATTGGAGCTCCTGTGTGCTGCTAAAAGCTCTGCAGAACATGAGGCACATGGTCACCTTCGTATCTTCATAGTAATTGCAGAAAAGTAAACACTCTGAAGATACATATATTTTAGTTGTCACCTGAAAAAGTCCTGCTCTTTCCGCTGTCTGTGGATGAAGTGCAGAGGTATCATGTTTCTAAACTGGAAGTTTCAATTCATATATGGTCCCAGAAAGGCTGTGTGTTCTTCAGATGTTTCCTTTCACCTCTAGGGTTGTACCAGTATGAATTGCATATAAACAGTATTTGGACTAATACTGTAGTTATCTGTGCAGAGCAATTGTAACTGTAACCTATCTTTCAGATTACACATGTTCTTGTGGATACCGCTGATGCCCTCAGCTGTCGTGATCAAAAAAATATTCAGAAGTATCAGCTACCTGTATTAAGTGCAGATTTCGTTTGGAAATCAGCTGAAAATACGAAGCTCTTACAGATAGATGCATTTAAAGTCAATATATCACAAGGTAACACTTCTGACCAAAGGCAGGGTAGGTGTACTTGACATTGTTTATTCCTCTGTCAGTTACTTTGGAAAATTACGGTTTAGAAGATTAATATTTAGAACCAGCTTTTAAGAAATAAGCAACCATAGAAACTGGCAATAAAGTTGATTTAAAAAAACAAAAAAGAAACAAAAAAAAGATTTTTTGTGAAAATGAATATTAATTCCATTCCGTTTTTTTTTTCTTTAGAATTATCAATAAAATATTAAAAATAACAAAAAATATACTCCAATTACTGTCTTTATATGACTCCACTGGAATAAAAAAAGACAGTAACCTGAAAGTTTTAGTTAATTTCAACAAAACACAGTGGGTGTTCAGTGTGTTTGCATGAGGAAGTGTTATGTTTTGAAGTCAAAATTATGAGAAAATAACATAGCTATAGAAAAGGTTAACATGAGCCAGAAATACTTAACGCAACAAAATTAAAATAGAAGAACCTCAAGGATTCCAGTGTGCAACATGGTTCAGATGCAAACAACTATAACACTGTGTAGAAGGAAATAAGAAAAATGTTTGTTTTAATGCTGTGAAGCAAGCAAAAGAATGTAAAAAAGAGATGGGAAAGATAATTTTATTTAATGTGTACAGTCAGCAAAACATTATCATCCTGAAAGTTCTTAGTCTTTTAATTCTCTTTTTTCTGCCTAATAACTATGCTTTTTATTTCTTTTTACTGTTGCATCTCTTGCATTTTTCTGGGTGCTAGTTTTTCCTTTAATTATTTTTAAAAGTAATTGGTTTTTGATATACACAATAAATTTAACTTTCTGAACATTCTCATGTCATGGATCAGTAGAATTTTCAGAACTACATATATAAGACTAGGAATCGGGACCCCCGCATTTGCATGTTGGTTGTGTCATTGCATCTGGTAGGCACACTTGATTTTGCACAGCAGAGGCTGTAGACATGCATGTCTGAAGCTCAATAGATCCATTCAGTAGCAATCCTAAAGAGTTTTAAGGTAAAACTGCATTCATTCACTATATCTATACAATTACAAAAAAAAAAAAAAATGAAGGAAGGGGAAAAAATAAAAGGGGCAAATCAACCAAAAACCCCCCAAAGTCAACATGTAGGGGTAGTTCTTAGGCTCAAGTGGCACAGTGGAGCTCTCAACTATGTGCCCTAATTCTTTTTCCCCTTCCTGTCACAGAAGTCAGGATGACAAAGTGTCTAAAGGGCTAGGCTCTGGTGCAACCCAGGGTAGTTCTGGTTGTAGCAGTGGGGCAGCTGGGGCAGTTTCCCTTCAATACTTGACTCCGTACCTTGCCAGTTATAAGGCTGAATAAAATGGGACCTTAGCAGCTGCTAACTTGTTTCAACGTGTAAAATATTTATGAATATTAAGTAGTCATTTTTATTAATTATTCATAAATTAAATTAGAGAAAACAGATATTATACCAAGTAAATAAATGGCTTGATTACAGGTGCAGAAAAGCTGTTGTCTCCTGAAAATAAAAATGCCACAAAGAAAAATGAAAACGGCTGTTCCATCCTTACCATTACTGAAGACACTGAGAGAATAATTGAGTCCAAAGTGGGGACTTTTAGGTAAAGTAAAATAAAATTAAAGATATATTTTGATACATCTATGTTGATATTTCCATAAATTGAAAAATCCCCGACAAACAAAAAACCCCACTTCCCAATCTGTTTCAGTGACTTCTGGAGATGGCGCACATTATCTTAATAATGTAGCAGAATATAAGATTATTCTTTCTTCTTTTTCTGTATTCTGTGTGTATGAATTTGTAATGGCTTCTTTTTCTGCTTTTTTTGACCTTCAAATATGACTGGAAATTTATTTTACATTTTTCTATCTCAGTGGACACCTACAGTCCAGCTCCCTAATACATGCAAAGCTTCTACTAACCCAGCAGGCTTTAATATGACTCAGGCTCTGATTGGCTCAGGCTCTATCGTTTTCTGATTGGTGCTCTGTTTATTATGACTTTTTTTTTTTCTTTTCTCGGTTCACATGGGTTTTTCCAATCTGGTTCGATTCAATGTTTTTAGAAATGCTGAGCATCTCTTTCTCCCATTAAAGTTCTTGGGCAAAAATCAAGATAACTGAGACCACTCTTAGCTGATAGGGAAGTAATATTGTTATAACTATTTCTAATTATTGACTTAAAACAACAAAACAAGCTCCAAGACTCTTAAATCTATTAAGAAAAAGCAGCTTTTAATTTTCAAGACTGCTGTTCAGTCATAGGGTGGGTATTAAATACTTTGTGGGAATGTACTAGAAGCTACATTTGATCTAAAAGTCCTGATGCCAAAGAATATGACTACATGTAATGTCCTGATGTAAAAGTCGAGAATAATGGAGGAATTAGCCTCAGACTGCACAGGTAGATGACCAAGCTGTTAAAAAATTACCAAGTAACCAGGCAGTAAAAATACATTTATTGTGTTTCTTCCATAGTTCTTCTAAAGAATAAAGATTGAAATCTAGTCTTCAGGTTTACACTAGACAATCTGGCCTGTTAATGCAGCAGATTGTCTGTGTGGGATTTCATTTGTCAAAACATTTGTTGTTATTTTGCAGGTGAAAAACAGACTTATCTTCTTATATCAGTTCTTACTTTACTATGATGTTGCAGCCTTTTACAGTACAGTATTTACTGGGCATATGTGATTTTAATTATTCTAATTTCATTCCAGATATTACAATGAAAATGATCAAGATGCTCCTTTTTTCCCCCAAGACTTTGAAGTTGCAAAATACAGTGTCCTTGAAAAAGTAAGCCTTTCTGATATTGTAGGAGAATGTAGGGGGATCAATAGATGAATAAAATGTTTATCATTTTATATACATCAACAGTAACTCTTCTATGTTATCATGTATGACAATGCAAAGAAGAGTATTGAAAAGCACTTCAGTGCTTTCTGTCTTTCATTAAAGGCTAATTGTTCCCAAATAAAACTTTTCTGTTATTGCTGTAGTGTTCTCCCCAAAGTAATGCAGTAGAATAGTATGCTTGCTTCTGACAAGATGTATGTTACCGTGGCTGTTATGTGTTTAATCTACTTGAATTTTGAACTTTTTGTATTAAAAAAAATCTTTCAAAACACAAAAAAAGATGCAAATATACAGTGGTCAGTGGAGCCTGACTGAGAAACCCTGAGAGGAACTTCTGTTTGTTACTGTGATACAAATAATCAGAAATTCTGCTCCTTTTTTTCATCAGTCACCGTGGTGCTAAATCAGATGAAAAAATAAATAGGACAAGGGGAAGTACTTGGTGCAATATCAAGTGAATGAAGCATAGTTCAGCAATAAATTGAGAATTGGGCCACTTTATTTCTGTCTCCATTTAGGTCAACTCCAAGGAAAACAAAGATTTTGTAGTTGTTGAATTACAGTGTTCCCAAGAGCACTGTGAGTTTCCCTTTCGACTATATGCAAACTTCAGTACATCAGATGGAACAAAGGTATGAACCACTCACTGACATTAACTGTTTGTCTCTATGCACATTGAACCTACCTGTTCTAGAGAGCTTCAGATGCTTTTCATTCCTATTTGCAGGCTAATCCTTAGCTATAGGTAATAGGAAGTCATTCTGTTAAGATTTATCATAAAAAGTGTGATTTTTAGTTGGCTCCTGTAGTCTGTGTTTGCTTACAACTTGCTCAAAACAACTGGTTTGGTTTTGAACCTTTTCTGGCGCAATACAGAGGCTTGAGTTGTTGACTGCAGATGTGACAAGGGCTTACAGCTTCCTCCCTGACCTTATGACGTTGTGCGGCCACTAACCAAGAAGATGTGCTGTGGTCACCAATCAGTATGTACCACAGGAATGCTGGACGAACAAAAGGACCAATCTGTTTAAAACACGCAGCCTATGTAAACATATATATAAGCAAATGGCTGCGCACAATAAATTGACATTCTGCTTGCACCAAGCTGTGTCCTGTGTATCAATTGCAGCAGTGTGAGACTTGACAGCAGCACAGCATGGTCCCAGATGCACCTACCGCACACTCGCATAGATTTTTCTGGCAATATCTACACTTACAATGACTTTACATACTGAAACGCAATAGCAAATGATATTCTGGATATACTGTTGAGAGACAGGAAAGCTTGTCCTGAGGCCAGCCTAAATGTATTTCTCGGCATGCAAGTTATGGATGCACTCTGGTACAGCACGTACAGTCTGTGTTACTGTAACAACACTAGATTCCAATCAAAGAAGCTGCATCAGGGATCAGTTTTGAACGGTTTGTTTGATAAAATAAGTTATTCCAGCACACATTTAGGTGAATCTATCTTGGCACAGTGGTTTGTACATGGAGCCTTGTGCTTGTTCTTGGTGTCCATGAAGGACACCAAGAAAGCTTTGCCTTGTTGGAAGCTCGTGAAAGCTTTGCCTTGGTGGAAACCTATTAAATCACAACCCAGAACTTAAATGTGGATTGTCAGCAGTTAGAGCAATGTTTAGTAAAATTGATTCTTTAAGTCTCTATATGGTCTCTTTGACTAACTTTACTCTTTCAATTTACAGAATAATAAACAAGCTGTAACTAATACTGCTGAAGAAATAAGAGAAAAGTATGAGGCTTTTATTACAGACTTGAAGAGCCAGGATTTCCTGCTCAGAGACACTTTTCCACCAGAAGCAGAATATTTAGCTTCTACAAAATTGCAACAGGCTTGTACAACTTTCATGTTTACACTTTTCTGTCCTTAATGATTTGGTTTAGTTTCCAATTTTCTGAATGGGCTAAATGGTGTCTGGATTACAGTGATACAGCTGTAGGTTAAGGGAAACTGCTTATATGTAAATATCTTTAAATTATTGGAACATTGAGTGAATATTCCCAGTACTTAAATACATTAAAAGCAATTGTAGTCATATTCTTTGTAGAGGGTTCTTTTCCCTTCATAGATGTGTTATCAACTAATGTGATACCGAAAAAGTGATGTGCTAATATAGACATAGATTATATTCAGCAATATTGAAAGGCCCATACATCCTCTAGTGATCTCAGAAGCTGTGTGGTTGATTCCACTTAAACAAGTACTGTAGAATGTCTGAACTTGTGTGGGAATTGTTTTATCACAGTTTCTGGAGTTGTAGAACAGTTAGAAAAAGCTAAAGTAAATGCTTTAACAGTGTTCCTTAGAAAAACATAAAACATAAGAAAATCTGTTTTCATGCTCTTTTTGATACATGAATTGCACTGATTTTCATGGCCTCTCTCTTCTCCTGTATCTTTGCTGCTCCAATTTTTTATTTTCACAGGAATAATGTCTTCCCCACCAGGCTTTTCTGAACTAGACATCTAGTGTCATCTGTTTGAGATGTTATAGAACACTGGCCATTTTGAACTATCTGTTTTTTTTATGAACTGTAAAAAAAAGGAAGTGGCTGGGGTCTGCAGACTGCGATGTCAATGTCCATGATAGTACAATGTACTGATAAAGATACCAGGCAAATCACCTTCTGTCTCCTCCAAAAATTTATGTCTCAGTTTTCAAGAGAGGTCTTGGCCATCTTGCCTGCTCCTGCTGCACTCCTCCATTTGAAAGGATTTATAAAAGCAAACCTTCCACTCATGGGGCTGAAGAAGTTATGCTAAGCGTGACTGAGCATTGTGCATGGGGAGTAGGAAAGTTTAATTATCTGTGTAAGAACTGCACTGTCATGACTTGCATCTTTATCTTTTCACTGACTTGTGTTTATTTTACTACAGTTACTTCTAGAAGAAGCCATCCATTCAAGTGCTGTATGTCAGGAAGTTAGTGATTTTGTGGAATTGATCTGGGCAGAAGCTATTGGCCACCTGGATAGTTTACTACTTGAATCAGTAAACAACATAAGCCTAAATGATGTAAGTTAATTCTTGTTACTCTGTGAGGATGAATACATAAATGCTGTTAGAACAATTTTTTTTCCCAGCAAGCATGTATGTTGTGTTTCAGATTGGGACTGGTAATTACACTTTTGTTACTCCTGCACTTCAACAAATCCATGCTTTAGAAATTTTTATCATAAACTTTGCTTTAGAATCATGACACTAAAAGCATGCTGTACTCTTTAGGGCAGATGGCTGTCTTTTTCATTTTATAGCAGTTTGCACAATTCTTGTGTGAGGATCCCTTCCATGAGGTAAGTGAAGTCAGATAAGAAGATAGTCTCCTAGAAGGCAGTGCGTAATAGCAGGATGCTGTCTCCTGCATGTTTCAACCATACTTCCATCAGCCATTCTCTTGTAAAGGAAGACTAGTTTTAATTATAGTCTGTCTGCATTATCAGGTGGCATGTGTAATTAATACAGAGCTATTCTTAAAGGCCTTTAGATATTACAGTGGTTATTAAGAGCAACTGCCAGTCCACCCCTTTAAGTCTGTGGCTCATTTAATCCCACTTTCCCACATACTGCAGTTCTTTTCCTTTGCTTGCTAGGCGGTTAAGAGGATTATGTTTATTTATGTAATTTAAGTTCATATAACTTAACAGCCAATAAAATTAGTGTTTAAGATGAGAGCTTTGTTCGTGTCTGTTGTCACTGGAGGCAAAATGTTTGGTTTAGATTGGAACAGCTTTGCCAGTAGAAGGTCCCCAATTCTGGAATGATTTTGCCCTAATCTTGTTACATGAAATTCACTTTTGATGCTCTTCAGTTGACAAATGGTCAAAGAACATTCCTTTCACTTTTTGATATGGAAATAATACACGTTTATGTAGGTTCTGCTGAGTAAGTAGGACATCAGCAATATTGTATATGTGTATTCAGAGGCAGTAATGAGTGCATTGCATAAATCAGCAAAGACATAAGGAAATGCTGTTTGTGGTAACTGCTTTTCATGAGGTGCAATTGTTTGGATATTAAGAATACTAACATATTTCAGGTAGGTAAAATTTGATAAATATTTGATAAAGAATGTTCAGTCATTGGTAGCTTTCGCAAGAGCTGAACCATAGATCTGAAATATTCAGTATCTCAATGCATTGATCTGTAAGAATATGATAAAGCTGTTTTGACTAACTTTTTCCCACTTATAATTAATTTGCAAGAGAGATAGCATTTGTGTTGAAAGAAAAAAAAAGTCTATGGATTTTTGAAACACTGTGATTAACTGGATTGCTGTTATTAACCCTCCATTTTTCTTCCGAAGGCATTTGTGAGACAGAGACCAGTCTTGGATCAATATTAAACTGCAGGAAGATATTGCAATGCAGCCTGTAATGTCAGCGTTTTACTAGATGTTGCCTGTGGTTAATGTAAATTTTAAAGGATTTTGCCTTTATTCTCCTCCTGCCTTGAGAAGGCAAAATAATATATAGAGTATTCTGTAAAAATTTTCCAATTGAGAAGGAACATACAGATAATCTCTCTCTGTCTGGAAAAACTGTCTAAAATTAATCATTACTTTTATTTCATCTGTAAACTGCACTTTATAAATACAACTTCTGTTCTGCTTTATGTATTTTAGGATGAAGTAGGGTGCACAGACATTTAGCAAGAAATTTATTATCCTCTACTTTCTGTTATTTTATCAGTGTGTTAAAGCTGACTATGAATCAACAAGATGTTAAGGAAAATTATAATTCAAACTGATTCATATTCCATTTTATTTCAGGGAGGTTATTTCACTGTCTCTTAGCTCTGCTTGAGGTGCTTTGCAAGTAGCCCAGTACAATGGCAGAATAATATCCAATTTTTAAATACTGTTTTCATATCCTAGCTGCAAGAAATATTGCATGGATATTGCACTAACGCAGTTAAAGGTTTTTTTTTATTATTTCAGTGTGGAAATTAATGATTCATTTTCAGTATTTATTGCTTTGTGCTCCTTCTGCAATTTTGTGATAGCTTTTCAGTTTAATAATCTCTTCTTTTAAAGGTGAGCAAAGCAGAAGGTATTTTACTCCAAGTAAAGAATGCACTGGATGAAGGAGCTGGTTAGGTGACACTACAAGAGATGATGATGGAGTTCTATCAAGTTATCCGTCACAAAACTGAAATAGACTATAAAGTTTCCAAAAAGCTGTTATCTAAAAAACAGGACCTGTGTCAGGTAACTTTTCCAGAGTGCTCGTAAGCCCTGATCTGCACTGTGCTACACCAGTTTTGAATATGCTCACTAGATAAATTGACAGGATGCTTTGCACAGCTAGTCATGGACTGTCAGTTTGAGAAAAAATAATAATCTAATGAATAGAGTAATGCTTATGGGGGGACTTCAGTGTTTTGAAAAAAAACAGTTGGTGTCCACATGGTGATGGAAGTTTCCATTGCAGTCGTTGTTCTGATGGAGTCTTCAGCTGGATCAAATGAGAATCATGGAACTGTTATCAACCACCTTATGCTCGCCACTGCTTCCACATGTGCATATTAATCTTCTATTTATTATCTTAAACTATATGCAAAATACATCTAAGCTATTTTAAGTATATGCGAAGACTGTTCTGTGTACCCTTTTCTGCGTATGCAGGAACAGTTTCTAGAGACTGTTTAAAATTAGCAATCTGTGTACAGCTTGGTCTGCTTTTACTTCTATAGCACCAAGTGCCTGGGGGACTCCCATGGGCCGCCTGGATCGTTAGTGCAAGAAATGAGTTGGCACATCTAAACAGATAGCATATGGTGCACTGGGCACTGGTGAGGCCTCACCTCGAGTACTGTGTTCAGTTCTGGGCCCCTCACTACAGGAAGGACCTTTCTGCTGAGAAGAGAAAATTACATGAGTATCTTGTGCTGTAGACCTAGCTGGATAGTGGCCAAAACCCAAAAGGACAGATTCTAACAAGTAAGAGTTGCCTAGTGAGCAAAATCAAAATGGTAACCAAGCACAAATACTGGTTTGTGCAGCTGTTATGAGCAAGCTCCATCCAATGCTTGGTTTGGAGTTGTACAGAAACAGTTTATCCCTATTTTTCATATACCTTGTTCCTCAGAATTCGTTTAGTGGGATTCTACAGTTCTTTGCTCTTGTTCCAATCAGTATCTAAAAAGTGGAAATGTTTGTTTGAGTATTCCATTCCATTTTTACTATGCTGTAACTTTATGTAATTCAGTCTGGTTTGCAAGTTTCCTTAATTAAAACATAGCAAGTATTTATAAATTTCCATCTGTATTTTTCTAGCTATTTTTTCAGAGACATGCTTAATACACGTGAAACGAATATCTCATGTCCCAACCCATCATCTTTGGCCAAATACCAGGCTCTGAGGTGCAAGATTGAAGCTGTTGACTCAACGAGTTCTGAATTCATCAATGTTGAACAAGAAGTGTTAAAAAACAATTACAAGTGAGTTTTTAATTGTTATGCAATGATTCCAATAAAATTCAAGGTATAATGCACAAAATGCCTCTAAAGAGGACTGAGTGATCAACTACTGTTACTGTGCAATGTTGAGTGTGCTAATGGCATTGCAGACCTGAAGTATTTACCATAACTTATAAAGAACAAAAAAGAGGTAAATATATAAAAAAAAAACAAACCTGAAAATTATAATATTGACCATTTTGGTGGGTTTTTTCTTATTTTTTAATTGTGAAGAGCTGTCTGTTTATATATACTATTAAAATAAGATATATGGAGTCTAGACTTCTTTACTCTGTTTCTCAGTGTTTATTTCCAGGTATTTTATACAATAACAGAAAAGTAAACTTAAAAGTAAAATTTTGGGTTCTGCTGAGTAAAACAAGTAATTATTTTCCGTGTGAGTAAACTTGATGGAGGTGGGAGAGAATACTTGGTCACCAAAGGATTTTGTACAGAACTTGCCATCCCTTTCTAGTTAGCTTTCAGTTGTGAGAGAAAGACATATTTCAGGGAATTTATTGTGCAGATTTGCTTATAACTCTATTTAATGTTTTTGACATTGGCTTCTAACTGAGCACTGTGTCTCTTTGGTTAATAAAATTTAAAAATAGGTAAATATGGAGAAATTAAAGAGAAGATGGGCCTAAAAATGTGATAATCAATGGTTAGATTATTAATACAGGGAAGAATTAAGTGGGCTTAATTTTATATATATATAGATAGATAGATGTATGTATATTGTCACTCCAAATTTGTTTTTACTGAGTAAATATGCTCTTAAGCAGCTAAGGTCTAAGCCTACCTAGCAACTAGAGGTTACTAAGTGGTTATACCCAAATATACATTGCTCAAGTATGGAAGGAGCACTGTGCTTGGAACTCACAAACTTCTGTTTGACTTCAGCAAAGTTCAGTAATTGACTTTCACTTGTCATTTTTTCTGAATTTTTAAGTCATTTAAAATTAATAGAACAATAGTTTATGTGACTCAGTTCCACTTTTTAGTTCTTTGTGACAGAAACAATTAAGTTTTGGGGGATTCGCTGTTACCTGCACCAAGGGGACTGCTCTTTGTAGCAAGCAGTTACCTATGCTAGGATCTGTATTATTATTATTAAACTAATTATAGGGACTGGATTTTCCAGCAAAACTTTGTCACTGCTCTTATACTATAGATAAGTGTAATGATGATGCAAGAATTGGAGCATATTTATTCCCTTTCAGTCTCTGCATTTGCAATCTTAGTTTTTAAACTAAAAACAATTTAGAAAAGCTTCATCTGCAGTGCAAGAATGCTGAAGGACAAGTGTTCAAGTAAGGTTCTTAAAAAAACAAAACTCCAAACAAACCAAAACAAAAGCCTACTTAATATAGAAAAGTTCATATAGCAGCTTTGTAAATTAGGACATAATATATTTCTAATCCTCACCGAAAGAAACCACACGTCCTCACATGACAGACTGTTACTCAGACTTTAGTGTTGAAAATTACAAAAGCAGCTAGGTCCTATTTGCCAACAGTAATATACTAATTAGTATTTAGGAACTAAAAACTAGACTAAAGCACATTGAATCTTGAAAGTGCAAAGGTCTGATTTTTTTAACCAGAGGTTTATGCTTTTACTTTGCAGGTACTACCTGTTTTAGGTATCAATCTGAAATTGTGATCCTTTAAGTCCTCTTCTCAGTTACTTTGTTCCTCACTGTGTGTCAGTTAGGAATTGTAGAATCCTAAAATTATCTTCTTGGTATTTCATAAGGTATCATGTCTTTATACCATTAAGCACCACAGTACTTAGTCCAGAGCCGGTCATTTGAGGAAGTATATTCTGAGCATGTGTAGTAGGCAGCAGATTGCAGAGGGAAGGTGATAGGCACCTGACTGTTCTCCACTCAGATCTTTACACAGTGACAGCTCAGTAAAGTGTTCAGCTGGAAAGGAGAAGGGTAAGAAGCAGTAAAGAGAGAATCTGAGTAATTTGGTTTGGATAAACGCAACTAGGGAAGAACAAGAACCTTGGTGACAGCTCTGTCCTGTAAATATTGTATAAATATAAATATTTATATTTATAAATAT
>VZRU01004473.1:0-10494 GCA_013398155.1 Pedionomus torquatus | reverse complement strand
GGAAAGGGCTGGGGATTAGGTAGAAATGCGACTGCAAGACGCTTGTGGTGTTTGCTTTTTGTCAGAACCACGTCTGGATTCTGGGTGTGGAGGACAGAAAAAGCGGAAGGCGTAAATGGTTATGAAGCAAAGGTAAAGCCCTTCTATATAATTAAGAGGTGTTATAGCTAACTAAAGTGTGATGGTGTTTTGCCTTTATTTTCTGGAATGTTGCAGGTTCTCATCTTCCCATCAAGAGCTTTATTGTGTTACCAGCAAAACTGGGCAGTTGAGAGGAGCTTCGAGGCTGCCTGGCTCCTGCAGGAGCATCAGCAGGGGCTTTAGGGGAGAGGGATGATCAGAGCATTTCAAGAGAAGAAGGGGCAAAAGATTCAGCATAACTGCTGGAACTCCATTCTTCTCCAAAACTGGAATTGAACCAATTCTTGCTTAAAAGGCACTGGTGAAGTGCCTTGAGCGCTCTCCTGTAACCGTATTGCAAGGAAGTAACAGCCTCCTGCTGCCGTGAGTTGCGTCAGGAATTCAAATAGTAAAAAGCTGCTGGTAAATTCAAGCCCCTGACCGTGCTCGTGAGTCAGACAGCGGCTTCAGCTTGTTCTGTGTCACGCTGCTTTTGTCTTCCGTTTCACTTCAGTGAGATACTTTGGAAGATAGCTTTTCAGCCTCGCTGGTTTAGGAATTCAAGTTAAGAATCACAAGAATTAGCTTCCCAGATTCATAAGACTGTGTTTACTCTGGGCTTTGGAATTTGTGCAGTAAACGGTGTTTTATTAATTCATTTAACAGATGAAGAAATGCTAAATAGCTTTCTACATTTATATGAAGATTTTTTTCGTCAGACTATTCAGCCGTTGGGATTCATTCGCGTTCCTGCAGAATTAAACCATTGCTAAATTTAATTTGGAAGGTCTTACATGTGACCTTTGTTTAGAAATAGTGTTATCTGACTTTCCATCCCCGTTCTCTTAAAACCTCTGCCCGGGTGGGGATTCTTTCCAGCAGGCTTGGAAACGCCCATATAATTTTTGAGGTTGATTTAGTTAGTTATAAAAGTGTATTTAAAAGTCTGTAAATGTGCTTTCCAGGAACGTGGTTGAAAAGCTGATTTCCGTTGCCATCCGAGTCGATGACCGAACTCCTTTGCTATTCTTCTGGCACAGGATGCTGGCGAGATTCGTGCTGTCTGGGGATACTCGGGGTGTAGGATTTGCAGGGTTTCTTATTTTATCAGCTCGCCCAGCAGGTGGCGTCCAGTTTCAGCCTTGTCATAGGTCTGTCAAGAATATTTAGGTTGGATTTCTGTGATATCAAAGTGTAGCATTTCTTGTTGATGACCAGTATGTAAAAGATTAAGGTCTTTGGCAATGAGAGGCAGATACATGCTACTTTATTCTATCTTTAGATTTGTGTAAGTGGGGTTTTACTACAGAGAACTCGTGTTTGTTTGTTTTGTTTTTTTTTTTCTTTAACCTGTGATGCTTTTTGGGTTTTGTACTTACACTTTTTATCTACTTATTTTTTTTTAAAGGTGTACATTGCAAACAATGTGAATGTGGTCACAAAAATTCGAACGGAACATTTAACAGAAGAAGAGAAGAAAAGATATAAAGGTAGTTTTCCTATAGGAGAACTGGAAATCAGTAGAACCTTTTGGCTCTCTTGGTAGCTTCTTGTATGACTCTTCTCTGTATGAGCTCTTCTCTGTATGACTGCAGAAGAATGGGACACATGGACAAGGGAAATACTTTTCTTGCTGCCTTTGCCCTGCTTTTACTTTCACACATCGTGTGTCTGAGGTAGCTCATTACTTGGCTTCTAGCCTGCAAAGGAACCAGTATTTATCCTGGCTGTATTTGGAGGAAAGAAGAACCCTTCAAACCTGTTGAAAGATTATTAAAAGCTTTTAAAAAGCTGCGTGTTTCCACGCTGTTTCCTGCTCTGGAATGTATTCTCGCCTTTCCCTTGATTTGGCCGTGATTACAAGATTCACGTAGGCTTTATTTACTTGGACTTTCTGTTTTGTTTTGGTCCACTGATTTCTTCGTGTATTTAAACTAGAGTAAAGGGTGACGAGCCAGTAACTTTGTATGGAAACGCTGCCCTTCATTGGCCTGTCCTGGGGCCCGGGAGGGGCACGGTGAATGACATGTCCATTTGCTCATGACAAGAACCACTAAAATTCCTTGTCTGTGTTCTGTGTATTGTACCTGTTTTATACCATCACTTTTAGGCCCTTGGCTTTTCTGGAAGAGCTTAGAGGAAATAATGGCTTATTTCACTGTGGGTTAGGAGCCTTGCTTGTTAGCCTGGTGTGTATGTAAATTTTACTGCTAATTAATAGTAATAGATTCCTTTCTGTTGTTTGTTTTTCCCTCCTGTTATCTGAAGCTGACAGGAACCCCCTGGAATCCTTTTTGGGTACGGTGGAGCATGAGTACGGTGCTCAGGTGAGTGTCTTTGATGTCAAGACAGGTCACCATAGTGCAGAAATCTGTGCTGACAGAAACTGTAGGTGTGTGGAATCGCCTCTTGGCTCCTTAGTTTGTCAGCAATTTTGATCATGAGGTTTAAATTTTCCCTGAGGATGTTTTTGGTTGTTTTAAGCCCTCAAATGCTGTGTATGAATAGCGGGTACCTCCTTCTGAAAAAGCTGTGGAATCCATTAGTACAGCAAGAGCTGGGCTGGGAGCAGTGGCGATAAATCTGAGCAAGCGCAGATCTTAGGGGCAACCCAGCAGTGGTGTGGGAAGGCTTGTCCACAGCTCTGCAGGGGCCTCAGGTGGGGGACAGTGATCATCAGGCAAAAAAATGGTGAGAGGATGAAGTAGCGTGGTAGCAAACTGCTCTTCAGCAGCTTGGGGAAAAGCCACGTATCCTCTGCCGTTCTGAAATAGGGTGATAATGATTTTGATAAGGATTTATCAACTGCCTTGCTTCTGTGTTGAAGTGAAATAGATAACAGATTCACCAGCTGCTAGCTCTGTATCAGGATGGCATTGCAGATCTTACATGGATCTAGAGGTTTCTCTTTAAAATACCCTATCAAAGGTTTGTCTTTAATAAATGATTTGGAGCCTAGAAATGCTGTAGCTTATGTTTGTGTCACTGGTCAGTCTCTATCTTTAAAGTATTTAAGCAGATTTTCCTGGGTCTACAATGCTTGGAGATTTTTGACCTGGATAGAAAGTAGTCTATAAACATGTGCCCTTGTATTTATAGCGATGTGTCACTGGTGTCTAAAATAGAGAATGACTTACTTCACAGGAGGTAACTTTAAAGTTTCTTGTAATGGCCACTGTCTATCTGTTCTGCACTTTTGTTTTGTTTTTTTTTTTTTCTCTCCTGTCTTTCCTTATAGAGTACGACCAAGACAACAGAGTATGCCACAAGTAATAATCCTACCGCTATTACTCTGGAGGAATACTTTGACCCAGAATTTGATTTGAAAGGTAGAGACATAGGAAGACCGAAAGAAGTCACCATTCGAACGCAGAAGTGAGAAATAAAACTTCTAACTATTTCTAATTTGTCTCTTCCCAGTCATTTAATCTCTGGAAACCATTTTTAACGGATATCCAGTGTGGTTTTCCCCCAGCTTTCAAAATTAATCGAAAGAGAGATCTTGAATTATTTAACTAGAGTGTAATTTTTCCATTAAGTCACAGAAAACATTTGGGCTAGTGCCTTAACGTGTCGGTAACCTCCTTTGCTTTGCCTTTAGTCTGACCAGGACCGTGGTTCGGTTTCTCAGAGCAGTAGCAGTTCTGTCTCTCTGAAATGCATGAAGCAGGTGACAACGTTATGGATTTTGCTTTGCATTTGTTCCTAACCTATAGACTTAGGATGTTTCTGTGCAATTTTCTCTTTAAGATTTAAAGCAACCTTGTGGATGAGTGAAGAGTTCCCCTTGTCTCTTATGGAACAAGTCACTCCAATCATTGATCTCATGGCCAGAACTAGTGCTCATTTTGCCAGGCTTAGGGATTTCATCACTCTGGAGTTTCCACCGGGATTTCCTGTCAAAATTGGTAACGTTTAGCAATTTTTATTGCAGCGTCTTCTTCATTTCCATTCTTTCTGTTGGTTTTGCAGCATAGTTTTGCAAAAGCTGTACTAGTTTTTTATTAGTCATCTCACTGATACCAAGAACTGAGATGTACATTGTCTTCTGATTCTGGGGTTGTGGAATGCAAATTCTGAATGGCCAGTACAGATGTAGAATTTTAAAGACAGTGTCATTTCAGTAAGAATGAGCTGTTACTTACCCTTTCCTCTTGGCTTCAATGCCTTAGGTTTTACAAATCTTAGTGTAAAGTAAAGAGATTTAGAGAGAATATGATTAAGGGCAACTTCTTGGTGAAGTGAGTTACAGCTGGCTTTGTCATTATGGGATGCTGCTTGGGGACTACGTTCAGTGGATACGCAAGGGTTTGATGTGGCTGTAGGTGTGGAAGTAAACGAAAGAGTTATCTTTTGGATCGAAATCTTGTATTCTTTCTTACAGAAATTCCCTTATTTCATGTGCTGAATGCCCGAATTACATTTGAGAATGTCAATGGCTGCAGGACAGCTGACAAGACGCCGTCACAAATGGCTGGAGGTGCGCAGTGGGATTCAGGTAAGGAGTGGAAGACGCAGTGAGAACATCTTCTTACGTTTCTGTCAGTGGAATGCACTGAAGAGAGAGATGGGTTAAATGCAGGGAATGAAACGTTCATGGGTGAGAGGGAGCTGCGATGCATTCCAGGTGATCTGGAGTGCGTGATACTGATCATATCGACCAAACTCAGCTTTCCCAAGTATTTTGAGGTCTTAAGTTCTGGTGTGAGCTACTGCTGCGGCAAGCAGAATCGCTGTGACAGCTCAGTCTGCGTGCTCTTTCAGAAAAGAGTGGATTATGCTGGAGTAGGATGCTCACGACTGCGTGTATCCAGTGATACCCTGTCCCATGAGCTATTCCAGAGCCATTCATTAGGAATAATCTCAGAAGAGCCACTGTGGTATTTATCTTTTGCAACCTTTTCCCCCTGCCTCTGTCTAGTTTTGTCAGAGTTCAGCCACCTTAGAGCTCTGCCACACACTGATTTTATTTGTATGACTTGCCAGCATCCTAAAGACAGACTCTGCTTTCTGTCTCACTGCTGTGCTTGTTTGCCACAGAAGCCTTTCAAAGCCCGTTGCTTATTTAGCCAGGTGGCTTATCTGAATTTTTGGAGTTAACTTAATCATACGTAAGCGTTCATCAGAATTTCCAAGTGACAACTAGTAAAAAACGTACTGTGCCAGGTTTGTAACTACGCTTGGCTTCTGCAGGTGCGAGTTTCGAGGTTGACCAGTCGGTGTTTGAGATCCCCAAATCTTACCACGTCCAAGATGACGGCAGGAACATCCACGTGCAGGATGAGGACAACGAGATCATGCAGTTTGCCATCCAGCAGAGTTTGTTGGAATCCGGTGGGAATAAAGTAAGTGCGCTGTGATCTGTGCGGAGCGGATCTGACGGTTTTGACAAGGATTGTGCAGCAACAGCTGCAGCTCTGAATTAAAGCCATGTAGGGCCTGTTTCTCTAAGAACCTCAGGAGAGAAAAATACGGTGATGTATTTCAAAGAAGAAATAAGAGTGATTTAAGAGTTACCTTTTGGTGAGTTGCACTGCAGACCTGTTAACGGCTGTGGAATTGTCTGTCTTTCCCTGTTTCTAGGAAGTGGGGCTGCATTCCAACGGAGCAGTTGCGTATTCACAGGACTTCAATATACAATATCAGAGGTAACGAATGCTTTTTTCACACCAAGCCGTGCAGTGACAGAGCAAAAATACTTCCAGGAGCAACGTGAAGCAGTTTTGCAATTTATTTTTTTTTTTGCCTACGTAGGTAGCAGATACACAGAACTAAAGGTCTCTTCTTGTGCTGCTTTTAACTCTTACTTTTCCAGGAGGCAAGGACTCTTAAATTGAGCCTCCCTGGCTTAGATGGGGATTTTTTTAGCTCAGCTGTGGGGCTGGTCTGGGCACGCAGTCGATTCTTTACCCAACAAATAAACGTGGTCCTTCTGTTTGGCTCTTAAAGCTCTGAATTTGGTCCCTCTGTGAGATGTTTGTGAGATGCTGCATGCTTCAGGGTGGCTCTTTTCAAAAATCACACCATAATCCTTAAAAACTTAGCAGCATGCATTTAAGGAACCCTTGAGAATGTGCTCTGGTACCTGAGGTGGCTTCCTGCAGTTAAGTGCAAAGAAACCTTTGTGCACGCAGAGAACTGCATCCTCTTGGCTATTTCATGTGTGGAAATTACATTACCTTTAAATTAGGTGAGAATAGTTTTAGAAGCCTGTTGCAAATTTAACTGTTGGTACATATGAAAGATTCTGAGGAGCCTTCAAAGAACAGGTTGTCTACTGGGAATTTTACAGAACAACCGCTCCCTTATCCTGAAAACTGCTTTATCCCCTTTACTGGTGAGATTTTCAGGCTTGCAGTTAGAAAACAGTTGCCAGGAAGGATCATTGCAGGAAATGTGAAACAGGCTCTGTCTCTTTTGCTTCTTGAGGATCTTTTTCTCCTTTCAGGGCCCTGCAGGAGAGCTATCTAACGAGCGTGGGTAACTCACACTGTGGCACCCCCAGTGAGCCTTCCAGTTTTGAGAAAGACTTACAGCTCGCCATGGAGTTGTCTGTTCGAGAGCAGGAGGAACGGGAGAAGCAACGCCGTGAAGAGGAAGATGCAGAGCTCCAGCAAGTTTTACAGCTTTCTCTGGTGGAAAAATAACTCCTTAGCGATCTCCTGAAAATAAGGATGACCAAATCTGCATAAAACTGAAGGCTTTTTGAGCTGTCAAGTCTGAAGACCACTCCTGGATTGCTTAAGTAAACATTTCACCTGCCTTCTCAGTTGGCATCATCAGCTACCAAAAAAAAAGAAACCAAACTGATTTATCTTCGTTTGAGGGAGTTTCAGATCACGGGACTCTGCGTTTGGCTCCCCAGTCGTGCAGCCTTAGCTTTGAAGGAAAATTTTTTTTATCTAAATATATTTATTGAAGAGCGGATGGAATTGTTGCTTAGCATCAGGATACAGGATTGCAGTTAAAGCTTTGAAAACCTGATTTCTGGGGGAGTTCAGGAGGGAAACGTCATTAACCTACCAAAGAGATACTCACCTGCTTAGTTATTTCTGAATAATTCAAAGCCATTGTCTGTTTCTTTCAGGTGTTATTGGAAGAGTATCTATATGCATATACACACGTAGGGTTAGTTCTTCTTCATGCTGACGGTGTACCACGCTGACAGATGTTTTCTCTTAGTTTCATTTATGTGTGATTATCTCTTCTCTAGTTACTGAGATTTTATCACGTGCTCCTGCTTACAAGGGATAATTTTATACTTGAACAGCTAACCCAAGCTCAAGATTAAACTAGTGCTTTTTGGAATTAAAAAGGACAACACAAGTAGCCAGTAAACTTTTTAGGTGCAGAAATGGGACCATCTGTCCAGCAAAGCAGCAGTTTCTGCAGCGATTCAAAACCAGCTCCTTCCCGTAGTCAGAGAAAATAAGTGGTAGATCCAGGTGCTTCTTTGCGATCGCTCGGTGTGCGTGCATGCGTGTGGGTGCTAAATTCAAACAGAAAAGAATTCAGGTGAAATTTTAATGTGTACTTATTGGAAGGTAAGTTTTAATTCTGTCATCTGAAAGGGAAATGTTTGCTTTTTAAAATTCAAGTGCTCATCCTTCATGTGAATGCATATATTTTTTTATCGGAATATTTTTATTGATTTTAAACCAAGCCACTACGACTAGACTCATAAAAAAGAAAAGGAAAAGGTATCGTAGCAATTCACAAGTATGTTTTAACCAGCCTTCCTCAGGTCTTTCCTCACAGGAGATATTTGTAGCTGTTTTACCTGCACTTCTGCCGGCGTTTACGGTATTCACACTGTGACTCTCAAGTGCACTCCACACGTACACGATGTACATCCCCGGGAAAGCCTTACAGCAGTTCAATGCGAGCAATATTCCTCAGCTCTGGCTGGTAGGAGGGTGGTGAACCTATGGTACAGACGCTCTGACCTTGCTACCTTAATCCTGCACTTGTTCCCTGGGCAAAACAGGGCGGTTCTGCATTAACCAGCTATTAACCAGTGTAAAATCATGATAAAACAGACTCGGTCGTACCCAGTGAGATGGTTGGTAACTCGGAACTCTATTTTGAACCAATAATCCATTGTTTTACATAGCAAATGATTAAAGTTCCTTCGGTGTACACTAGAACTGGTAGATCTGCACAGTTTCTGTTTAACGATGCAGCTTGCATCCCTAAAAATCGCTTGTTTGGTGTTGGTAGGAACGTTGACTTTCTTGCACGGCGGCGGCGGTCAGTGTTGGAATTGCATCTTTCTTCCAAAAGGGGATTACTGTGGCTTTCACAGTTGGAGAAAAAGAAGGGAATAAGCTTTGCAATATGCTCTTGACCAAGGTGTGAGGTAGATGAAACTATGGGTTTTCCTCCAGGGGAAATAAAGAGTGCTGTTGCCTTTGTAAAACATCTGATGCTATTTTTTTTTATTTTTCCATTAAGCATTTAAAAAGTTATGGGGGGAGGGGGGAAATATCTTTCTTCAAGCTGGTTTTCTTCAAATGTGGGGTTTTTTTTGATATTGTAAACTAAAAAATATTGAGCGGTTTCAGTTTAAATCTGGGACTGTAAAAAAAACTACGTGGTTTGAGGTTTTTTTTGTTTCCTTCCTCTGAGAAGGTGGCCCTGCTTTCCTGGAACGGGTGCTGCTTTTCTTAAACATCTTACACTGTGCGGGTGAAAAGGATCCTCTTAAGAAAAGCCAGACCTGTGGAAGGCAGGCGGTGGCAGGACTCAGCACCCCAAACCGCTTTCGGTATCTACAGCCATAGGGAAGAGGACAGGTGGAAGATCAGCAGGAGGTGGCATTTAATATTCATTAATGGCTGAGCCCAACTTCTCTTTCCAAGGAAGCTTGAGGTTGATGTAGGAAAGCAGAAGCTCAAGAACTCCAAGTACTCACAGCTTGTTTTAAACAGCTATAAAAGCCAATTTTAGACTGATGCTGTTTCCACTGAGCTCTTTGTTCCTGAAAGTGAGACCAAGTACATCCTTCCTTAGGCTTTGGGGCTGTTATTTTTTTTCAGTGTACAACAATCCAGGATGTGCTTAATTTGGAAACCCTATTTTTGGTCTAAAAGAGATAACCTTCGTAACCAAACTCGAGCTGTCAACATCTGCTGGTGTCTGGCACTACGGGTGCAGGAGGAGTTCTCCTTAGTTTTCCTTCCCAGTTTCCTGTTGATGGTTCCTCGCTACCAAACATCCAGGAGAACAGGGTCCGTGCTGTCCTGCCCCTGTCCCTCGCTGCAGAAAAGGGAGCAAGAACCACAGAATTACAAGAGGTGGGAGAGAGAGAACTGGCCTCATCCCTTCCTATCGCTACAGCCCAGTGAACAACAAACACAACATCCATGAACAAACAANCACAGCTGTTCTGGAAGTTAAGTTTTAAAATACTAAATAAATTACTAGCCCAAACACCCCTATGTTAAATACCAAAGTAATACCTCATAAGCAAAAAAAAATCCAGTTACTACTTGTAGCAGTGCAAAACGAAATAGCAGCATTCATTACGTGAGTGTGATTTCAGTGTAAACACTTGAATTTGTTACTGAAAGAGCACAGAACAGGCCTCTCTGGAGCTGAAACCCTTCCAGGGAGCCCAAGCCCAGCAGTTCCAAGCATCTGCCCAACTTCCAGGCTTCGGGGAGGCTCCTGTTCCGTGGGACGGGGACCTGCTCGGGAGCACAAATCCACCTGCAGGGAGATGAGTGTTCAGCACAAGCTGGAAAGCCTGGTCTGCACCCCAGTTTGTCACGGACCCAGCTGGGCTGTTTGGGTGTGAGGCTGCTCGTGGCTAGAGAACTAAAGCAAATAACACCAGGAACGGTAAGCCTGTCCCTGCACGGCTCCACCGGGTTCTGCTCACGCTTCAGGACCTCTGCATGTACCAGACCTTCCCTCGGCTCTGCTTTTGCCTTAGGACTACTTCTGCAGGCTGCCCTACAAACCCTCAGCGTTAAAGCAAGGGACTGAATTAACCAGAAAGCAAAAATTAGAGGTGGTGCAATCGATGTGAACGTTATTAGTCTGGGCCGTGGGCTCCTGCCGACCCGGGACGGCTCCTGGCGTGGATGGGAGCGGGTGTGTGTCATGGCTGGTTGTGGTCCCCACGCACCAGGGATGCTCTTGGACGCCAGGGATGCTCTCCAGCACACGGCATCAGGTCAGCATGGCCGAAACACCCAGTTTTGGGAAGAAGGTGCGTTGCTGCAGACCCCGTTCTCACCTACCCGGGGTTCACCACGGCGGCGGCACCCGGGAGCCGGTTCACCCGGGGCGTGGGGTGCCATTTCCAGCACCCAGCCATTACTGTCCTTAAATGCGACGTCACGGTGGAGCCACTCACACGGCATCGGA
>VZRU01004467.1:208-14429 GCA_013398155.1 Pedionomus torquatus | reverse complement strand
GGGGCATAAAAAAAAATCCCACATTAATACAAAAATAATGGCGAACCAAGAAAAGAAAAAACACTCCCTGCACTTGCAATTCCCTGCTTTACCAGGAGGCAGGTCTCAATACAGAAGGCACATTTCATTTCAGACTTTCCAAATGAACAATCCAGAATTCGCCACCAATGAGAAACATTTTTTCAGGAATAAAACCCAAGAACAGAAACATTTCTTAGTCTCTGAAAGATAAATGCTGTGCACTATCTCACTGAAGGGCTAGATCCAAATTAAGAAATTACTCCCTCCACTCTCACTGTCCCTCTTCATCACACATTTTCCTCAGAAACCCTGGAATATTAATCAGCACAGAGGAGACCATGAAAAGCAGGAGGCAGCCAAGAGAAAGCCCTGCTGAATTATGTAGAAAGGGTTAAAAATTCACCAAATTACCATCAACGCAAAATGCTATCCTACTGAGCTCAAGTCACCTTACAAATCAGATGAGATCTTACACACCATCTCTTACAGAAGTTCACTGCCTGTTAGGAAAAGATACCAATTGAACGTCACCTTTTTTAAATTCTTTATTTTCTTGTCAACTTCAGGATCTCCAGATGTCACAGCAGGCACAGTGCTCCGTGGGGCACTCTGTGATGCCGAGGACTGTGCAGGTTCCTGGTTTGCATCAGCTTTGGCCTCCTGTAGACAAATAAAATAAATACATTATCCCAAAAATACCTTAAATTACAAATTGACTGCAAAAATTTATTTCATCATTTTATGGGACCCACTTAGTATTTCTCCTTCCACTAGTTTGCTGGTGTACTCTAAAATTTGTAAGTGACTTGCTTTGATGTACTGCATTAACTATATACATATATATATATGTATATGCTTTCCATGAAAGGATTGTCTAGAACAACTCACATGCTGTTTCTTGGTTGACTTCTACTTCCCCAAGGCACCAACCATCCATAGCATAGGAAAACATCCGTAAGGATGACATGACAAATGCATACACCAATATTTTATGGAGTAGACTAGTGGGTCGTTGGCTCTGAAGTAAAAGGTTGGCTCTTACACTTAAACCAGTGTAAGAAATTTTTAAAAGATCTTATTTAAGAAATTATTGCTTTGGAATTTTGTAAAAATTGGAAGGCTAATACCAAAAGCTGATTTTAATCTACCTAGCCAAAGAATAGAGACGACAGACCACACTGTCATTGGTCTGCCCTGGTAACTTGCCACAACAAATCTGTTCTTACCTCTCACCTAACACCAAAAAATACCTGTGCAGATGGTCTGAAGGTCAAAAATCAGACTGACTTAGTCTTAGCATTGATTTCAGGTAACATTCACAGCAGCTACCCAAAGCTGTTATTTTTATGTCATCCTTTTGTACCTGCTTTAGTACAACTAAAAAGTCTACCACCCTCCCCAAAGCTCAGCATGTGGCAAGATGTGTGGAGGGCTCTCAGTGCCACCAACGGTCACTGCTTTGAGACTCACCAGTGCCATTTGTAAAAACTCATTAATGTTATCCTTGGAAAAAAACCTACTTTTGCAGTACCTGTTTAGCAGCTTTCTTTGCTTCATGTTTCCTTTGATTTTTGAGAGCTGTTTTAGAGAGTGGCTTATCACTGCTTCCTTGTGGCTTCATATTCTGAGGTGGCTCATCCTCATGCTGCAGGATATGCAAAATTAACAGTTAGGAAACCCTTATTTCATGTTGGCAAGTGTGTTGGTATAAAAAAAAACTAACAGTGAACCTCAAAACTCTTCAGACAACACTATATGCAAAGATGAACAGAGGAAGGAAAACAAAAAAAAAATAACAGCAAAAAGCATGTGCTCTTTCTCTTCCAAGTAGCAGAAGCCAGCGTGAAAAGGGTTTCACCGTCATCCATTCTCAAGTTGGGATGGGACTACCCTGTATGTCCTAAAGATTTCATAGATTTCTGATAAAATAAAGCCATTGTTTTCTGTCTCAGGGGTGAAATAAAATCAGGGAGGAATATACAAGCACAAAATGGCATTTTGTTCTTTTTTACAGCCTTTTAACTCAAACACCTCGTGACAAGAAAGGAAAGATGGGTTGCTGGGAGGAGAGATGGGGTAGGGTTTCTTGGCAGGGTGGGAAGGAGGGGTTGTTTAGTCTTCTGGGGTTTTTTTAAGAAACCAGGAATTGAGGACCTGGATTGTTTTGACGCATACGACAAAAGTTCTTGCCCATATAAGTAAACAGAATTACTTTATTTAACACATCTTTTCTCTACTACTGCTGCTTGTTGATCATTGGCGAAACCAGACATCAGCATGATTAATAGATTCCTCACAACCCAAGCAGCTGCCTTTACTTCAAAAGCACAAGGCTCAAAATCAAAGGTCTCTAAAACTTCAACACCAAGGGTGCAATTGTTAAATGCGATTAGTTGCTACTCAGCCTACTTTGAAAACTTGCAGAAAAGAAACTAATTAGACATATAGGTCACCATACGGAAACCTATTTAAACTGCAGCTGACTTGCTAACAATCACATCTTTTTCAGGCAAGTGAATGTACCTAAAATCCTCTACAAATCCAACACCTGTCTCGTTGGGTTTAGACTGGTAAGTCAAATCATCCAGATCAGAGGCTTCCATCTTAACTAGAGTATCCAATTTCACCATAAACCAAATTTGGAGTTTATTTTTCTTGTAGCATGTTGTAGAGAACATTTTTAAAGTTTGTGAATGAATTATTTAGACCAAAGACATTCCAGTTTTCCAGCACACATTTTTGCCAACAATGAGCATAGTGTCAAAGAGGAGTATTGAGGAAACTTCTCAAACCCCCCCCCCCAATCCTAGTGTCAGTCTGATTATTCTTGTAATGTCTCTCATTAGGTGGGCAAAGCAATGAAACACAACAATGTAGTTCATATACAGAACTATCTACTTACAAGCTTGGAACTTGTTGCAGGCTTGTTTCTCAGGGCCGGAGGTCTGTACGCTTGGGCAGGCTTTGGCTCAGCACTGGGCAATTCACTTGGAACCGCCTGGTACTTCACTGCTTTCACTGGGAACACTCCATCCAAACAGGGCTGCCAGAAAACCTGCCACATTTCTTCGTTTGATGGAACTTCATAGCTGTGTAGCACAGAGCCAGTGTAGTGCCATATCTTGTAGCCATTATTGACTCGTAGCCTGGGAGCACATGTAGCTGTTACAATATGCTCCCCGTCGGGACACCAGGCAAAGTACGTGGAATCTGAGGCTACTGGTTTGGAAATGAGTTTGTAGTTTTTAACATCCCACACTTCCATCTGTCCCCTGAGATTTCCAAATCCTGCCAGCACTAGGATGTGTCCATGGGGGCTGTAGTAGGCAGCATTGCGAGGACCGGTTCCAAAATCAAACACAGGGTCACATTTCAGATTAAAAACTGTTGCTTTGGCAGGCATAAAACCATACACAGCACAAAACTCGACAGAATTGGGGTTCCAAACAACATCATAAATAGGACCATTTTTTGCTAAAGGGAAAGGAAAATATGTGGTTGTTAGGAGACTGTATCTTTTCAGTGCATGCAAAAACAAAATGAAAAGCTATTCTTAAGCTCATGCTTCATTAAAACACCGTGACCTAATTATTGACAGTGAACATGAATTCTGCTAACAACAGAGGTAGAAACAACATTTTATTTTCTGATAATTTTAGTTAAGGTTTGCAACAATAACCACAACCATTCCAAATTACCTCTGTGGGGTCAACATCAACACTTTTAACAGCGCATAATTTTTAAGCGTATTTTTTTCCATGTAAAAAAAATCATTTTTATTTTCCTTGTTATTGAAGAATGATCTCTCAGGATCTTCTCAAACTGTCCCACTGGAACCTTCAAAACCAGGAGTTTTATACCAGCTGGATACTATCTCCTCTTTTTTAAAATCGAAAAAATATTGCATAGCGCAGCTTTATAGAACTAAGAAATAATGATCTAAGTTACCTATGGACCATGCTCAGGCATGGTATTTTATAATGCAGATGTTAAAGTGAGAGAGCACACAAAAATGGTTTTACACATAATAATTAAAACTTGGTATTGTTAGAACCTGTTCTGGGGTTAGAACATAACGATACTGAAGAATGATGAATTAGTGATGGAAACTCATGTAAAACGTACAGGAGTACATAAAATATATAGGTTATCGTAATTTTTCATAATTTGTATAACTTTACCTGTGTTTCAGATAAATGCCAGGTGCGTTACTAACAATTCTTATATCCAGCCATTGACCCAAAAATATCAAACGGATTTAAATTGCTCATTTCTGTTGTCATTCTAAAGCCTCATCTTTAGAAAGTAGACTGTGCTATCATATTCTGTGTGGTTTTCCTTTTTGAACCTTTTTAGATGACATTAACCAAATACAACTGCAGAGACAGAGGTCTGACAGAAAATTACGCTTCTGCATGTTTCATGATAGTGGGCAGCTGAAGAGACGAGGGCAGCTTTATACGGGCTTCAACAGCTAAGGAAAAGGCTGCAGCATGAGCACATATTAGTCAAAACCCCAAAAATGTCCACAAATACTAGTGTGAAAAAAAGCTTCAAAACTGGACCTCCAAAGTACCCAGAAGATACAAATCCACAGGGAATGAGGCACCTCTCACTCCAAGTGCCCAAGACTTGTGTTTTAGTTTTGTTTTGTTTTGTTTTGTCACTTGGTTATTTTTTCTTTGAAAAGGAACAGCAAAATTAAATGAAAATTGTAAAATTTCTGAAAGATGTACTGAAAATAAATAACTTAAAAGGACAAAGAAGGTTTAAATAAGCATGTAAATCAAACAATGGATGTTCTCGATGCAGGAAACTGCTCCCAAAGAGATTCTAGATACTGAGTTATAATCCTGATTATTTTTCCCCAGTGAAGTTAGCAACAAAGGGAACTGAGGCACGCTACTTGCTACAGAAAGCAAACTGGAAATATTCTCCCAGACAGCACTAGTACTGAAGAGGACAGAGGCACAATCTCTCTACAGTCACTTAAGCACAGACAGCCCACATCACCCCATCCTCAGTGTTCTGGAATATTCACAACAAACTGGTCTCCCTATAATCCCAAACAAGACAGGTGTTCAACATAAAGAGCAGAACTCAAGATAAAGAAAAAAATACCACCATGGGGAAATTAATGGACTTCCCATTTAAAACAAGACACTGAAATTATAAGCATCCACTTGCTTCTCCCCAACATGTCATTTTTATGTCTTAGAACACTTCCCACTTTACAATACAAAATAGAGGACTTTATTTTCCAATACACTTCAAAAAATTACTCTTATTCTGCCTCTGTTCCTTGCATAATAGTATGAAGTGCACGTCTATAAGAACAGGCGGGGTTATTCGCTTTGGTAACATACAGTCCTCCCCATTTTGGTTTCTCAGACATTAAGCTGGCTCCGCTGTCCAGGTGTTTCCTTAGTAAACACACACAATTCCTTTCCTGTGCAGTTGAACGCTCTCCTAAGAAAATTATTTCTATATATTAACTAAAAGTATCTGCTCTCTGCCACTGACATAAAGTGTACCGAAGACAAGATAATTCAGCCATCAACAAATACCAGAATTCAATTTCTTTAGACCAGTCCATTTTTTTGTTTTAAAGAGGACTTCATTACACTAACAAAAAACCCCTCATACACTAAACAAAAACTGGTGCAACAGCAATTCCCACTATCCAGAGCTATAATACAAAGAAAAGATGCCTGAGGGCTACTTACGCAATTGTACAACCGCACTTTCCCCATTTGTTGCAATGTAGTGCAGAGTTTGCTCTCCGTAGTATGAAGCACCTGTTTTATCCACTTCTGTACTAGCTATTACTAGCACAGCAGTGGCTGAAAGAATAGACAGTTATTTCAATATAATTATTGCAACTTAAATGAACTGTTTCACAAACTACCATGAACAAAGAGAAAATAGTTTGATTATGAATTCTACTTAGTAGCTCGTGTAGCACTGCTGTTAACATTTTCCTCTGAATATAGTTTTTCCTAAACATTAACTCATACAGAACAAATATCTTCCTTTCTCAGATTAACGGCACAAGTGAAGTCTATTCATTCACTGTTTAATCATGAGAAAGGAAACATATTTTTGCAGCCGTAAAAAGGATATTAATTTAAGGCAGAAAGCAAGCATCCCAGTAGGTCCTTAAATAAAATGTTTCATCAATAGCTTTTGTATGTACATCTATTTTATCCAAAACTGCATGCTCACATTATTTCTGCATGCATGGGATAACTTCCCTGTATGCCAAAAGATGCGGGCTGAAGTAAAATAGCTTTCACCAAATTATTCTGAAACAACTCATGGGTAACAAACAGCAAAGCACACAGAGGACTGTGCGAGTCATCTCGACTGCGATACATCTGCATATACACAGTTTTACAGATTAAGAACAGTTTATGCTCTGGTATAATCATATGCATACAGGGTAAACATATTATCATCACAGAATGCAAAATTAAATTTGGATTTGCTATTCAACTGCAAAATTTACCAATGTGTAGAATATTCTTAACTGCACTATACCAATAATCGTGGAAGCCAGCAGAGGAAAGTTATGAGCACTTCAGGGTATTCAGAACTGTAACCTTAACACTGCGTTGGTATTAATGGCTATCTTCAGAATTTATCTGCACATGTAAATTAAATGCAAAACCCACACAGTAAACAAAGTAATTACATCCAGAATGGGTGGAATATAAAAGTTTAAACACACAGCTGTTATACCTTTTTTGTTCCATAACATTGTCACCTTGTCAGCTTTAAAGAAACTTTTGTTGGCTAGTGCAGACTGAGGGCCGTTGAAGTTGGGATACTGATAGAGTCTAACGAATGACGGTGCACCTTTACTGCCCGGAACATACACAGCCACCTAAAACAAACCCACGAGATTTTATTGTAGATAATATTCGTGATAGCACAGGGTCTATTCACTACTAGTACACTGTACCAAAATTACGGGAACTTTTTGAAGAAAACCGACAAAGAGATTGGAAACAGTATCAGAAGTACCTTGGTTGGCTGTGCTCCTGGAGATAACACAAAGTCATTAACCTTCTGCAGATGCAGTTTATTGGCAATAGTATCTGGAAAAAAAAAAAAAAAAGTCACAGATGTGATGATGTTAATGACAAGTCATGTTAGCCTGGACTACTAACTATACCTTTTATGGGTCTATATAATGGATAATAAAGGACAGTATATATAATGATAAAGGATTCCTTTTACTAGAGAAACAATCATTACTTTCCCATTTCATCATGCATTTTTATTTACAAAACCAACCTGAACCAAGCCTAGATCTGAAATCTAGTGTTTACCATTTGGAAGTTCAAACAGCAAGGAAGCTTCTGAACCCCATGGTCTTTGTGTTTTAAGCAAGGCACAGCGTTCTTCATCTTATCTGTGCTGAGTTCAGAGGAAGCAGCATCAGTCACGTCCAGATAACATGCACCATTGCACAGGGCCAGGAGTTCTCCCCTCACGACTTTACTGGAAGACTCTTCCTGATAGGAAGCATTCATAAAGGCTTGATTGGTGCTGAACATTGCCCCTTTACGCAAGAACTTACGGGAAATGCATCTTTAAAAAGTAAATGAACAGCAAGGAAGCCTGCACTGAGAGGCAGGCCTCACACTGGGACACTCCAAGTGTCCTGAGTATAGTTTCGTTAACATCACTAGGGCTAATTCTCAGGAAACTGCACCTCTCATAGGCTGTGTTTGTAGCTCCCAGAATAATTCTTTTATCAGCTTTGTATTTAAAACAAAATAAAAAACCCACACTCCACTGTTTTAATCCTGACAGTTTTCTTTTATACCTTTAGATTTATGTTCTAGTTAATTTTTATCCTCCTGCTTGCTTCTTTTCATTTCCCTTTTCAACCTCCATTCACTTCAAATATTCTATCACTAGTAGTAAATGTCCTTGACAAAAAAATGCTTTAGCTTTTCAACTTGATTTTTGCCATCAATATAAATGTCCTAATTAGATGGTTTTTTAATAGTTCATTGACAGACTATACACAATCCAAAGAAATAATCATAGATCATGTTCTCTATATTGACAATTTCCTGGATCACAGTAAATGGGAAACAATACAGAATCAGGCCTCTTTAATTGAAAACTAGATATATTTAATACTAGGTAAGTCACTGAAAAGATAAACATACTTCATTAAAAAATAATGATTCCAAATTCCAAATTAAAATAAGAATGTAAGCAATATTAGAAATAGAAAGCAAACAAAGAAATGAGGAAAAAACTGAAAACAAAACCAAAAAAACCCACCCAAAGAAGATGCCTATATATAATGCAATGAAATGTAAAGAAATACTCCCGTACTAAAGTTGTTGTTTTCAAAGAAGTGCACTTCATTGTTCACATTCCGGGCACAAATGCTTTCATCATCTGCCCAGCAAGGACACCTACATTTAAAGAAAAAAATTAAAACCACCGAACGATGCTCATCTTTAGCAGTCTAGGATTTCCCCCCCCTCCATTTTTAAACCCAAGCAAGTTCAAACACAATGCACATTTCAAATGGACAATTGACAGGGAATTTATACTAAGAAACAAACAACTATATGTACAAAGATGTTTACAATTAGCACCTGCAAATGTTATTTACCAGTTCTGCATCTTTTTCTGGATGAAAGATTTTAAACATTTTCCAGTTTTCACTTCATGAAGCTGTAGGTTGGGCACCCCCGCTGTGCCATCTTTAGCAGCTGCAATAAAAACATGGATTACAGTAGCAGTCTCTGGAGATTATATTCTATCTCCTGCTTCTACAAGCAACCAAACATGCATAAACTTCTTATAAAGCATCCCACCCCCTGAGGGACTAAACCCTATACCGCTAATTGCTTTACCTACTAAAATAAATCTTCCCATCTATAGAAAGAACTTACATTTGGCAACGTAGGGTTTCTACTCCCATTAAAAGACTAGGACCACCAACACCAGCACAGCTTTTCTAATGCATGTTTCTTAATCAAAATCAAAAGCTGTCCTCTTTGCAAACAATGAAGGAATGTTTTCCGCTCCTACATTTTGTTCTCACAAGAACACAATGCATTTCATCCATCGTGCTGCAGTCACAGCTTTGTCTGCAGGCTGTACAAAATGGTTCTGCTGGTTTTAAACTCTGATTTCCAGAGGTCCCTTTCAACCCCACATTATTCTGGGATACGACAGCCTGCCTTTTTCTACCAACGATTCAGAACACACCTCCAGACAGTCCTCTAACAGTGCACAGCTGGCATCAGTTCTGTCATTTGTGTTGCCTTGTCTTATCCTACAGCCTGTCCCAAACCACTTTCCACATGCTCATCTCAAGGGCCAGGTTTTTCTGTCAAAAGAAGCATTTTCAGACACATCTGCTTCAGACACACAGCTCAGATAGCCTCAGTCTTATCTCAGTCAGGAATATACACTTCCTGGAGAGGCAGAGGAAATAATAAATTTCCATTGTCTCTGGACAATGGAAAACACTCAAGTCAGCTATGCCCAGGGGAGGACACAACTATTCTGAGACCACTTATAATTTTCCTTGTCTATACATGAATATAAACTTCTCGAACAGCATATTATTCCAACACACTCTTTGCACTATGATCAGTCAGCAATTTTTAGAAAGCTGTGATTTACCTAACAGAGTACATGCACTCTGATTTAGTGTTTGCAGAATGGTCAATACCAGATGCTTTCAGAAGACAGCATCCCTTCCTCCTCCACTATATACTTGATTACCCATATAATTTTCTGTATACTTTATATACTGCTCATTTAGTTGATAAATATCCTACAATAACAGATCAGGTAACGGAAAGCCTGCAAACCAAATTAAAATATGCAGTTACCCTGTGTACTTTTACAGCTGGTAAAATACTCACTTGTATAGGCCTGCCACGTTGCTAGAACATTATTCTTTGGCGAGAATTCAAGGCAAACTGTCTTTGGAAGATCAAAGGAACGCAGTAACTCAGCGTTGGTGATATTAACAATATTTACTCTGGAACCAAAAGATGCAATTTCAACAAAACACACTTAGAATAGTTAATTAATAGCCCAGGTAACTCTTCACATATTTGATTCTTCTAGATCCGTTACAAATCTGTCCAATGTAACAAAATTATAAAAGCTGTTTTCCCCTCCTGCTTTTATTACATTCTTGCAAGACCATATTTTAAAACCAGGTATCCAGGCACAACAGAAACTGAGTGGCAGCACTGAACAAAACACGTCACCTATTTTATTCATACCATTTAAGCTCTGAACCAAAGACAAGATACGCTCTGTCCATAGAGTCCATCCCTATTTCCACAGTGTTAAAGTTCAGCAATGGCCAACGGAAAGATTCTTACCAAATTATCCCACATGTCTTTAAAAGCTTTCTATCTCTAAAAACACATCTAAAATTTGAGGTTTTGAGTTGGGTGATTCATGGAAACGTAGACAATAAAAAGCAAAGGTGAGATGGCTGAACAAGTACGGTCAACAAGTGCCTCTGAACACCATATAATTAAGATCTGCCACATACACAATCCAAAGACACCAAAAAAAAGATTACATCGCAATGCGTGCAAGCCACTGTTATTCTCACAAGCTGCATTAGGAGCCTGTTCCTCACCATCTCATTAACTGCTCCTCTTCAGAAACAAAGGAAGATGGACAGCCCCCAGAAGAAAGAGGCATGGCAGGACTGGAAAAATTTGCAATTTGGAATATTCTCATTTAAATTTTGGGTACCTGGATATGCAACCTGGTTACCTGAAAAATATGTTTCCCTGCAAACATTTTCTGGAAATGGACCTTTCCAATTGGCAACAATAATTTTTTAATGAAAAATTACAAGTCCGGATATTTTCAAGAATCAGAAATAACAGTGAAAGTAAGTAATCCTACATCTAAGTTACCTACTCTAGAAGAAATGGTTAAACTTTTTCAGATTTTCTTTAACCTATTAGTAAGAACATAGACATTTGAGAAGAAGCCTTATCACCTCTTTACAGCAGCAACCCTATGTTGCACTCATGTAAAGAACAACCTCCAGCGAACTTCATAAGGCACCTGGTTTACGAAAAAGAAACCTTGGGATATTTGTGCGCAAGTTCATAGAATCTTAATTTTCTGTGAGCTTTACTAATAGATTGATCCCAGAAAACCATGTACCATCATACTGGGAAAAAAACAAAAAATTGAATAAAAGTGCAACCAGATTCCATGGAAATAGGTGCATTATAAATAAGAGAAAACCAGTAAATATTTAATCTGATATTCAGGAAACCACTACTGCGAATAATGCAAAAATAAACAGCATTTAAATCACATATGCAAACACTTGCATTGATACCAATAGCCTTACACAGACAAGTAAATGGAGCATAACTGATCCAGCACAATATAAACTATATGATTAGTATAATAAAATGCACCAACTTTTCTCCATTGCACCAGGCAAAAAGGGAACCATCCTTGCTAAAAGCAACAGCTTTGCAATTTTTTCCAGAGTCCCTAAAGAAATAAAAAAGCCCACATATTAGTATTCAAACATATTGCAAAAGTTAAGGTATTTTTAACAAAAAGTAACACACAGATTTTCCTGCTGTGCTCCTGAGTAGCACTTTGTAATGGTGCAATCTACTCTGCAATTGTTCAGTGATTATTACCAGTGCAATGAGAAGTCAGGCAAGCATAAAGCTTTCAAAACCATTAATTTTCTGAGCTACCGATAGTAAGGAAAACATTCACTTACACATTTTTCAATTTTAGAGCCTGCCTTTACTTTTCAGAAAATTAATTCTTTTGTGCAAAAGATCAAAAATAGTAATAATATCAATACCTTTGAAATGCTGTGCTCTCTGTGAAACTAGGTGGCCCATTCACCATATAAAGCCCTTCGGATCCTCTCACTGGAAGAGTAAACAAACAACTACTAATTTCAAATTCAGAAAATCATCCAAAGCAAAAGCTTTATCTAATCTGCAGACCCTGACATCTGCATGCACTTTTCCCCTGCTTGCATTTTAGTGTAAAAGGGAAAGAGAACAAGGAAATTCAGAATGTAACATGTACCGAGACACCTGGTTTCATACAAGGCAGCCACAGGATTCAAACACAGGTGAGGGGCAGAGCTGAGCTCTCAGCCCTAGCAGCTCTGACACACAACATACAAGCAATTGAGATGCCTGTTTGCCCCCAGCTGTGCAATCTGCTCCCTGCTTTGACGAGCACAGTTCTTCCAATGCAGCCTTCCCAACAGGGTGGGTCTATGAACCAGTTCACCCCCCTGCTACAGGAGCACCGGTGCCAGTACAAAGAAGGGAGCAGAAGCACTGCCAAGGGCAGGGAGTCAGAGCAGGACAGATCCAAATCAAGTGCATGGCAGAAGGGCTGAGGTTGGGACACAGCTGAAGCCCCCGCCTGAACCCCCCCCAAGGGCCAGCTACACCAGGCTATGGGGCTGTGCCCAGCCAGGATGTGAGTATCCTCAAGGATGAGGATTCACAGCCCCTCTGGGAAGCCTGTGCTGCGTTTAGTCTCACAACAAAACAGTTTTTCTTATGTTTAAATGCAACTTCCTACATTCCAGTTTGAGCCCACCATCGCCCTCACTGGATACCAGACAAAACAAGAGTCTGGCTTTATCTCAAAGGGTGACCTCAAACTACAGAAGAGCTGCACGTCTGTAAGGCAGGAGGACAAGGCAACCACTTGGCCTAAAATGGCTGCTGGTCCCCAGCTCTCAGTCCTGCTGCAGGAGGCACTGTCATGAAGCCTGACTTGCAGAAGCTGAAAATTCCCCACCGCTGCAAGAACTGCACTGGAGTCCTCCACAATAGAGTTGAAAAGAGCTGCCTAGATACTCCCCAAAGCGAGGATTAGCTGCCTAAACACAGGAAGAGTATTTGCCAAAAGATTGTGTCAGACTGATTTTTTTTTGCTGATATGAGACAGGATTTGCCCTATTGTTAGTTTCAATGTTGAAGTTCAACTTGGAAAAAAGAATGCACGGAAGAAATACCAACAGAAAATGTGATTCAAATTTCCTTTTTTTTTTTTCATAAGCATTGCTTTGCGTACAGCACTAGAAAACAATAAATAAAGTCAGCTTCATGCAAAATCATGCAGTTGGAATTGTTACATAGAGACTAAAACCACCAAATTTTTTTTGGTAGCTGTATAACAAGCATATTAGAATTCAAAGTTAAACCACAAAATGAGCAATTGTTACACAGGCATTAGCTGTGTTTTATGCATTTCCTTGGAACACACCAAAGGTGCCTACTGAGGTGACAACTTTTACTGACAAGACATGAGTTGAGAAAGCAAGATCTTTACTAGCTTAAGCTGCAGGTTCTACAGCTGTATTACTTGGAGGCAGTGCTAGGGCCAGCAATGCACAGGAGGTCTGACAGCAGAATAGCAGCACTCCCACTCAGACAGGTCAGTCCAAACATCAGCCATGCAACAGAGTTCCTGTGCAGATGCAGCAACACCTGACAACTACGACATCAGTCACTGAACACCCTCACAGTGCTCTTTTGACTGCCAACTATCCTTACTTCATCTCTCTCATAGCACTTTATAAATTAACAAACAGAAAATGTGTTAAGTGATAGTTTGAGATTAGAGAAAGTACTATTTTAAGAGATTTCAAATCTCCACCTGCTCCATACGTCACTGGGGATACATTATACCCATAATATACCTCAAGAGTATGTTTTAAGAACACTTAAAATAACTATGACCCACTAGCTTAATAGCCCTACCTAGAGTCTATTCTTCGGGTCTTTCATCAGACTCCAAAAGAAAATTAAGATCCGGATTTACCACAAATTACAGACAACATCAAGCAGTGCAATATCTACCCTAAACAACTGCAGCCCCCCCAAGCAATACACCCAAATGAGGATAAATATGCTACTGTCTGATACTCAGAAACAAGGGAAAGAAAAAACACTTATTCCTTATGTTACAGGCAACTTCAAAAGTAAAACGGAAAAGGAATGAGGGCTACTAGAAGTGGTGAGCCAATACAACACAGTGAAAATGCTTCAGTCAGGCACGAGGCCCTGCGAGGCAGTCTGCAGAGGCCCCATGAGGACGGTCCCTCCGTCCCGCAGGTCCCCGGGTCTGCTGCCACCCGCTCGACGCCCCGAGAACGTGGGGCTGGGACCGG
>VZRU01004461.1:4807-16315 GCA_013398155.1 Pedionomus torquatus | reverse complement strand
AGGAAAAAATTCTTTGGTGTGAGGGTGGTGAAGCACTTGGTTGTCCCAAGAAGCTGTGGCTGCCCCATCCCTGGAGGGGTTCAAGGCCAGGCTGGATGGGGCTTGGAGGGACCTGGTGTGGTGGGAGGTGTCCCTGCCCAGGGCAGGGGGGTTGGAACTCCAGCATCTTGAAGGTTCCTTCCAGGGATGAATGAACTTGAACCATTCGATGAATTCCATCAGTGTTAGGCTTGCTCAAAATAAAAAGCAGCAGACCCCAATGTGGGATTCGGATGAAGCTGCAAACACAGAAACGTCTACGGTCTCTGTCTTCTACCAGTTTCTTCAAAATATTCACTGCTTGAGAGATAATTATATGTTTAAGAGCCTTTGCTCTTACATCTCTGAAGAGCTGCAGTCAACATAGATGTCCTTCCCCAATAAACAAATCTGTCGCCCTCATTAGATGAATGAAATAAATTCAGTTACTTCGTAAAGGTCCCTCTGGAAAAAGGCAACGTATTTAGTGCAAGATCTTTTTATTGGGGAAATGATGCTGATTATCAGTAGTCCCCTCTATTGCCAGAGAGCGTTCTGACTGTCTGGATTAGTTGTGTGCCTGGAACGTTAACTCTTTGGGCAGGAAGGGCTCTACAAGATACTTTAATTTAAAAAAAAATCCCCTTTCTGTCTCTGCAGAAAAAAATGCTGAGAAGTCTGAAAGGACTTGTCTGCCACCCTCTTAAGGTAAGTCCTGTAATAGCTTGGTGCTGCTTCCAGGATTTCGGCTGTCCTGTGAACTGGAACGACGATTTCCAACTGTAAAAAAAGCGAGCTGCTTCTTAGTCGTCTAAAAACTTGGTGCCTCCAAGTGGGTGTCGACTCCTGGTGTGGGCGAAGGAGACAGCGTTGGGGGGGTGTTATTCCTTCTGCATTTCTTTCCTTTGGCTGGAGAGAATGTGCAAGCCGGCCTGGATAGGTGGCTTGAGTGAGATATTTGTTAGAAAACCAATGCTCAGTGTTTTGCAGCGTCCAGAATGCTGAAATCCTCCACTTTCAATGCAGGTGTTTCTCAGAAAACAGAGGGTCTGGGAGGGAAGCACCCAGGTCACACCACCCTTCACCCACATCAGCCTTTCTCAGAGCCCGCGTGGCTGGTGGGAAGAGCATCCTGCCAAAGGTGGCTCAGTGCTGACAGGGGCTCTGCACGGCAGTGCTGCGTTATCGTAGAATCACAGAATGGTTTGAGTTGGAAAGGACCTTTAAGATCATCCAGTTCCGACCCCCCTGCCCTGGGCAGGGACACCTCCCACCACACCAGGTCCCTCCAAGCCCCATCCAGCCTGGCCTTGAACCCCTCCAGGGATGGGGCAGCCACAGCTTCTCGGGGCAACCTGGGCCAGGGTCTCACCACCCTCACAGCAAACAAGTTCTCCCCAAGATCTCTTCTCAATCTCCCCTCTTCCAATGGAAAACCCTTCCCCCTTGTCCTGTCCCTCCCCTCCCTGACCAAGAGTCCCTCTCCAGCTCTCCTGGAGCTCCCTTCAGATCCTGGAAGGCTGCTCCAAGGTCTCCCCGGAGCCTTCTCTTCTCCAGGCTGAACAGCCCCAGCTCCCTCAGCCTGTCCTCACAGCAGAGGGGCTCCAGCCCTCGGAGCATCTTGCTGTCCCTCCGCTGGACCCCTTCCACCAGGTCCATGTCCTTTCTCTGGTGAGGACTCCAGAGCTGGACCCAGGACTCCAGGAGGGGTCTCAGGAGCGCAGAGCAGAGGGGGAGAATCCCCTCCCTGTCCCTGCTGGTGACGCTTCTCTTGCTGCAGCCCAGGCTGGGGTTGGCTTTCTGGGCTGCCAGCGCGCACTGCCGGCTCCTGGGGAGCTTCTCCTCCAGGAGCATCCCAAGTCCTTCTCCTCAGGGCTGCTCTCCAGCCCTTCTCCACCCAACCTGTGTTTGTGCCTGGGATTGCCCTGTCCCAGGTTATCGGTTAAGCCTCGTTATGCTACGAAGAGCATAATGAGCTCCATGGAGCCTATCTGGAATTTCAGATGTTAGGTTTGCTCTTGTCTTTTAAAGGCTTTTTCCCTGGCGTGTGGTGTTATGCAGCCAGTAGGGAGGAGGACCTTGTGTCTAGAGCCAAGACCCTGGCTGTACGGTGCTGTTCCGATGATGGCAGCCTTTCTGAAATAAACAGTCTTTTCTAGACAGCAGGATAAGTGGAAACATGTAGGAACAGCTCCACCTTACGGCACATGACTTTGTGATTAATCTCCGGCTACCACGTGATGGTTTGCTGCCATTTCAGGGATCGGCGTTTGCCTCCTCTGCCCTTTGGCAGGCGGAGACTTGCCGTAAAACCCACTCTACGCTCCTGGGGTAAACTGCCTGTAAAAGATGCTGTGAAAAAGGTGAGAGCCTCAGGGACGCATTAGGATTTACTACACAGAGCTCTGGAGCGAGCCAGAAAAAGTACACGTGTGCCTTTGTGGCATCCCCCGTGAAGCCCAGGGGATCGGTGAGAAGCCACCGTCTTTTGTTGGGGAGGAGGGACCAAGTGGCACGTTGCTCCCGTAAGGTCAGAGTATCTAACGCTTTAGCAGGGACCTTCTAGGTCACCCAAAGGTATTCTTGTGGTCTGTTAAAAATGCAGAGGAATTTGGTAAACAGAAATGCAGCGATCCAAAAAAAAACCACAAGCCCCTATGTCTCAAATTCAGGGTACCTCTAGGATCTTGTCTTGATTTTGAGCATTTCAGAGAGTTGGGAAGGATTTCGTGTCTCCAGAAGCTGCTTCTACAGCCCAGTGCAAGCTCCAGTCCACAAAGGAGAAGTTCCAAAGCACTAGGAGGGCTACGCGGTGATTTTGAGAAAGGCACATCATGCTAAGGCTCAAAGAAGCAATGTTTTAAAACTATTATAATCGTCCCAGGAGGAAGATGTAGCCATTTGAAGATGTGGGATGTTCTGTCAGTGGGGAAAATAGAAATCCTGTGGACTTGGCTGCAGGAATAGAGGACTGGACTTCAAGACAAAGTCTGTTCCACGCTTGCACGGTGTCTCCTACTCCCTTCAGAGAACTTACTCGGGACGGGCTTTTGTACCGTAGAGAATCCAACTCTGAGCTGAGGTGCTGCGATTATACTTTTTTAAAAAATAGCAGTGCTGGTAGTATTGGTTTGCCCAAATATCGATTGGCTGAAGTCTCGGGCTGCATCTGGGCACACCTGGAAACTGAACCCACCCGGAGCAAGCAGTTAATCCTTGCTCAATTTTCATTCCCTGTGACGCGACCCAGGGAGGAAGATTAGCCTGGCGCTCTGGAGAGGGGATATCCAGGGAGCAGGAACCTTGCCTTTCCTTTTAAGTGAGCAAAGATCACGGCCCCAAGGCGTTCGCTTGAGATGTGAGGAGGAGGGAATGCGGGAACGCTCCAAGAAAATGAGAGGGAATGTGATTCCAGACTAGGAATGATTTAAGGCTGACATTTTCTAGGTGACAACGGTTGTGTGCTCCAGTTATTCATGTATTAAATTAGCGCCTTAGTGCCTTAATCTCGGTTGTAAATTAAGTCACTTCTCTGGACTTAAAACAAAACACAGCCAACACAGAGGGCTGGAGCCCCTCTGCTGTGAGGACAGGCTGAGGGAGCTGGGGCTGTTCAGCCTGGAGAAGAGAAGGCTCCGGGGAGACCTTGGAGCAGCCTTCCAGGATCTGAAGGGAGCTCCAGGAGAGCTGGAGAGGGACTCTTGGTCAGGGAGGGGAGGGACAGGACAAGGGGTGATGGCTTTAAAATAGAAGAGGGGAGATTTAGATTGGATATGAGGAAGAACTTTTTTGTGAGGGTGGTGAGACCCTGGAAGAGGTTTCCCTGAGAAGCTGTGGCTGCCCCATCCCTGGAGGGGTTCAAGGCCAGGCTGGATGGGGCTTGGAGGGAGCTGGTGTGGTGGGGGGTGTCCCTGCCCAGGGCGGGGGGGTTGGAACTGGATGATCTTTAAGGTCCCTTCCAACTGGAACCATTCTATGATTCAAATAAGGCGTCCTAATTGATGGTTCAGATTTGAGGAGGCAAAGAACGTTGTGGAAGCAGGAGAAGAATGTGATGCCAAAAGCGAATGTTTGGGGATCTTCAGTATTTCCTCTGCAGCAGTTTGTTCCAGAGGTATCTAGCGCTGAGGACAAACCACTTTGGTTCCTTCCTTCCTTAAAAAAGGGGAGTGAGAGCTGAAATGCCGATTCAGGAGCCCGTTGTGCGTTGTAGGTGGGACGTGGGGTAATTCCAACCTTCCCCTTCCTTCTGAGCCCGGCTGCCTCTCAGATGTCAGCCCGAGGAAAAGGTGGATGCCGGTGGGATTCCATCGTGCCGGGGAGAACTGAAACAGCAGCTCCTGGCTCTGAACTTTACTTTCTGGGGACTCTCGTCTGCGCAGACAGACAAAATAGGAAACTACTGGCTGTGTTTACAGTTGGGACCCTGCAACTGTCGCAGGCAGTAATGGGAAGGGTGGCTTGCAGTTTTCCTCTCTGTGGTCACCACCTCTGCTTGGAGTATGTGTATTTTTATTCCTTGACAAATGCTTATCTTTTCTTTCACCGTAAGATAATAAAAAGCTTGCCCTTCTACTGCTCGCTTCCTTGCCTGTTTTGGCTGGGCTTTACAGGCATGCTTCAGCAGTCTGTCTCTGGAAAAAAAAAGAATTAATCAGCTTAGCTGGCTGTTTCGGTTTCTCAGCCAGGGCTGCGTCCTAATGAAAGAGCCCGTATGCAGGGCCACAGTTAGGAAAACCGGCACAGGGAGTGTAATTATAAATATCAAATAGTGGGCAGCACTGCACTAATCCCTCAATAATTGAGGTTGTTATGGATTACTAGACAGCTTGGATTTCCAAGGTACTAGCTCCTATTCGTCAGCGTACGCAGCAACATTGTGGGAACTTCCCTGCAGTAGGACCTTTACGGCTGTACTTGTGCTCTTAAGCAACCTCGAAGGGATGAGTCTTCCAGGCGCAGCCTTGGCTCTTGAGGTGACTTAAGGTGGGAGCCAACTTTGGGGCAAGGGGGTGGTTTCGAAGCAGGCATCTAAATCTGGTTCTAAAGCACGGGTTTTTCCTGAGGAGTTCACCTCCTAATGATGAATCGTCGTTCTAAGGGCAGAGAATTCTATGCTGTATCGCGTGCTCCATCCTAACGTGCCTGCCGTGAGTGTACTAAGCAAACTACTAATGGGATTTTTTTTACCAGTAATCTTTGAGTTTGTTGTCTGTTTGCCTTTCTCTCGCCGTAGTTGGACCATGGGTATGCCTTCCACACAGCGGCCAAGGAATGGTTAAGTTCTGCTGCCTGCAAGGATGGCCAAGCACCGGCGGAAAGACCAAGAGCGGTTTTCTACACCAACGAGAACGACCCGGTGAGTTGCTGTCATAGAATCATCCAGGCGGCAAGGGACCTCCCAAGGTCATCTAGTCCCACCTCCCCGCGGTCGTACGGACAGCCCCAACTACTGTTTCTTAGGACCGGCTGAGCGCGCTGGGGCTGTTCAGCCTGGAGAAGAGAAGGCTCCGGGGAGACCTTGGAGCAGCCTTCCAGGATCTGAAGGGAGCTCCAGGAGAGCAGGAGAGGGACTCTTGGTCAGGGAGGGGAGGGACAGGACAAGGGGGAAGGGTTTTAAACTGGAAGTGGGGAGATTTAGATTGGATATTAGGAAAAAGTTCTTTGGTGTGAGGGTGATGAAGCACTGGAAGAGGTTGTCCCAAGAAGCTGTGGCTGCCCCATCCCTAGAAGGGTTCAAGGCCAGGCTGGATGGGGCTTGGAGGGACCTGGTGTGGTGGGAGGTGTCCCTGCCCAGGGCAGGGGGGTTGGAACTCGATGATCTCTGAGGTCCCTTCCAACTCTAAACATACTATGATTCTGTTAGCTAGTCCCACCTCCCCTGAGTCGCAGGGACACCCCCAACTAGCCCAGGTTGCCCAGGGCCTCATCCAACCTCACCTTGAACATCTCCAGGGAAGGGGCCTCAACCACCTCCCTGGGCAACTGTTGCTGACCCCGTTGTTACTGTCAGACAGCAAATGCCTGAATTCCACCAGTCTGCCTGTGGACGTGCTGGAGCTTTCTAGGACCATATTGTTCTGCTGAACATAAGGACAGGGAGCAGGCAGGCCTGATAACGGGCATCTAGACCGTGGTCCCCGGGCCAGAGGAGGCTGTGGCTGTGCAGGGCCCCTGCCTGGGCTTAAACACGACACAGTTGGTCCTCTGCTTAAAGCTCCTGGGAACGAGTATTGATTCCTTTGCTATAGTTGCGCAGATGAGATCAACTGTGTATTGTAGAAGCTCAGATGGGGCTTAGCTTGTCATCAGACACCATTAATTTCAACTCCAGGGTTATTCTTCCTTTACTAACCTCCCCGAATTGGCTATGGAGGAGGATAAAAAACACACCCCAGATGACCTCAGTGCGGCACAGCTCTCCGGCATCACAATTCCAGCCTCACGCTCTTCGTCTCGAGCACAAAATGAAGTGGAATAAATGAATGGAATAAGCCTTTGAGGTGCTTTTCTGCTGCCTCTGTAATTGGAGTCTTTCAATACCGATTCCTCCGGGGTCTCTATGGAAACAGCAGCATGCAGATGATCTTCCTCACGTGATGTGAGTGTCTCTATAGATTGCACAGAAGAGTCCAGATGGCAAGGATTGTCCCCACTGTCCTGCGCCTACCATTTGCGTTGCCAGGCAACTGGCTGTGGCATTCTGACTCCATGGGCCTGATGTTTGGCGACAAACCGCCACCGCTCATTAATTCCTGGGGTCGGGGCTCCTCAGCCTTGCTGTACCGGGCACCACCAGCTGCCTTTGCTTCATCGGCAACCCTGATCGCTCTTGACTGCGCCCGTACCTGTGCACCCCAAAGTCCCATTAAAAACAGAGTAAGAGGACCAGGTGATTAAATTTTTCCTAAGTCTCAGCTTTTAGATGCCTTTCCGGGAGCAAAACTGGAAGGATAAAGATACTGACCCACTTTGTGGATGTAGGAGCTGAAGAGTGAAGGAATTTATGGAAGGCTGTGCAGCAATTCCGTGATGAAGCCGAGAATGAAAACGCTCTCTGGAGCCCGTCTGTAACGCTGCTGGGCAAAAAGGCAGGTGCTGGTAGTCTGTGCCTAACACGTGCGGGAAAACTCCAGGGAATCCAGCTCGGAGGTGGAAACCCAGCTCTGCTCTGAAGTCTCTCGCAGTAGGTCTCCTCTTGGGTCTCTCTCCAGGAATCCTCTCCGTACTGCACAGGAGCTCTTCGCTAGCCAGGCTTCTAAAACTTTCTTACCATTGCTAAGATTTACTGACCAATAAAAACCCGACTGGTAACTCAAGCAGCTTAGAAAGAAGTTTGCTCATCCTCCCAGGCCCTGCCTTTGCCTTCTGTGACTTGGGTTGTGTGATCAAAGCCCTTGCTGGTGAAGACTGAGGCAAAAAAAGTTGTTGAGTTCCTTGGACATCCTTGTCCGTGTCCTGGGTGACATGTTTCCTTCTGGAGGGGGCTCCCATTTTCCCTAGTCTTCCTTCTGTCACTGACGTACTTACAGAAGATTTTCTTCAACTCCAGATTTAATTCTGTCTGGGCTTTAGCTTTCCTAACCTGATCCCTGGCCGCTTGGACAATTTCTCTGTACTCTTCCCAGTTCTTGCTTCCACCTTCTGTAGACCTCCTTTGTCTGAGTGTGTCCAGGAGCCCCTGGTTCATTCCTGCAGGTTCATCCCTGACTTTGTCCTTTGCCCTTTGATGTGTCCCTGAGCTTGGAAGGGGTGATCCTTGAATATCAACCAGCTTCCTTGGGCTCTTCTTCTCTCCAGGGCTTTTATCCTGTTGTACCCTACCAAGGAGATCCCTCAGGAGGTCAAAGTCTGCTCTCCTGAAGTCCAGGGTAGTGAGGTTACTGTGCGGCCTCCTCGTTGACCTAAGGATCTTGAACTCCATCATCTCATGGGCACCACAGCCAAAGCTGCCATTGAGCTTCACATTTCCAACCAGTCCCTCCTTGTTGGTGAGAGCGAAGTCCACTGTAGCACCTCTCCTCATTGGCAATTTCTGTCACTGGAAAGGAGGTTATAATTGACACATTCCAGGAATGTCCTGCATTGCTTATGCCCTGCTGTGTTGTCCCTCCAACAGGTATTGGGGTGGTTGAAGTCTCCTTCGAGGAGCCGGACTTGTGACCATGAGCCTGGTCCTGTGTATCTATAGAAGGGCCTCATCTGGAACAGGCTGCCCAGGGAAGTTGTGGATACTCCATCCCTGGAGGTGTTTATGGCCAGGCTGGGTGGGGCTTTGAGCAACCTGGTCTAGTGAGAGGTGTCCCTGCCCATGGCAGGAGGGTTGGAACTCGATGATCTTTGAGGTCCCTTCCAACTCTAAACATTCTATGATTCTATGATCTGCTCAGTCTTCCTGGCCTTGAGGCCCGTAGCAGACCCCCCACTGTAACGTCACCTGTCTCTGCCCTCCCTTAATTCCTGACCCATAAGCTTTTGGTTGGCTCCTCATCCATCCCCAGGCAGAGCTCCACACACCGCAGTCCTTGACATAGAGGGTGACTCCACCTCCTTGTCTCCCTTGCTTGTCCTTTCTGAAGAGCCTGTATCCTTCCATTCCAACATTCTAGTCATAGGAGTCACCCAACACGTCTCCGTGAAGCCAATAAGACAACAGCCCTGCAGGCGTGTGCGTCTCCAGCTCCTCTTGTTGTTTCCCCTGCTACATGCATTGGCATGGAAGTCCTGAAGTTTGGTGAGAGCTGAAGCTGCCTTACTGGCTGGAATTCCTTTGTGCTGCACTCCAGGTGCTCTCCTGCTGAACCCAGGACCCTTCTTCAGGTTTTGGGCATCTACAACTGGTTGGCAACTTGAGTTTAAAGCCCTCTCGATGAGCTGGGCAAGCCTCGTGAAGCCTCCTGACCAAAGATGTTCTGAGCATCTGCTCATAGCATCAGCACCACCTTCTCTGATGGGTGGACCCCATCTGGCCCCAGCAGACCAGGTATCTCAAAGCAAGTCCCATGCTCTAAGTAGCCAAACCCCTGGTTGTGGCACCGGTCCTGGAGTTGCCAGGTTCTCCTGGTCCTGTCAACTCCTTTCCCTTTGACTGAGAAGATTGATGAGAAAATTCCTGGCAGAAGCTGGCAGGAATGAGACCTGTAGGTCCAGCTGCTCGCATGGCTCTACATGAGGAAGGCAGGGTAGCAGAATCCAACACGGCTTTTATTTTTTCCCCCGGCTCGTCCATTCATCTGGTCAAGCCACGTGTCAGCCAGGCTGCACGGGGCAGCGCCCAAGCCTGGACCAATATTGTCTCATCTCTTCTGGCCCTCGGTAAATTAAGCCCTGGATCTGCACCAAAGCTAATAAGGAATACAAGGAAAGGCTGAATCAGCCCCCAAAAATCTGCTAAAGCTGGCAGAAATCACGACTGCTGCTTTTTCTTTCTGAATAGTAAATAAACCCCCTTTTCCTGGATTGTTCTTACTCAAAAGAAAGAAAACAAGTTGATATATATTCTGATTCCATCTCAATAAAAATTGAAGCAATAGATTGGGGTGTGTGAGAATAGAAAGGAGGATTTTTTTTTTTTTTTTTATTTTAAATCCGTGGCAGAGGGCAAGAAACTGCAGAGCAGGAGACAATATAAGCTTCAAAGCTTGGCCCAGAGCTGCTAAAAAAGCCGGGCAAAGCTTGGCACGCAAGCTGCTAGGAGTCACACGGGAAGTACTGCAGAACAGTGGCTCTGTCTCCTGCCCTAATTATGCAAGACAAAATCTGGTCACTAGACCAAGAGCAAGTAAATAAAAGGGCTTTGGGAGTATCTCGTGGTAGAAAGATAGAAGAATGAAGGGAAAAAGAAGAATGAAGGGAAAAACCAAGGGTGTAAGAAGGCAGGAAGCGGGTATTAAATTTGCAGATGCTGGTACACTAATGACCACGTCCTTAGAGCATGTAGTCAGAGATTTTAAAGCAATCGCTGCAAATAAATGCAGAAGTCTGCAGGAGGAATAACACCAGCCACTTCTGTCACAGCAAGGGACACCCTCAGAAAGCAGATGGTGGGTTCATAAGCAAGTGGTTCTCATTACCAAGGCGAATCATGGAATGGTTGGAGTTGGAAGGGACCTTCAAGATGATGGAATTCCAACCCCTCTGCCCTGGGCAGGGACACCTCCCACCACACCAGGTCCCTCCAAGCCCCCTCCAGCCTGGCCTTGAACCCCTCCAGGGATGGGGCAGCCACAGCTTCTTGGGGCAACCTCTTCCAGTGCCTCACCACCCTCACAGCAAACAAGTTCTCCCCAAGATCTCAGCTCAATCTCCCATTTTTTAGTTTAAAACTGTTCCCCCTCATCCTATGGCTCCACTTCTGAAATACCATCCCTGGAGGAATCTAAAAGCCAGGGCTGAGGGATGTGGGTCAGTGGTGGGTTGATGGTTGGTCTTGGTGATCTTCAAGGTCTCTTCCAGCCCAATGAAGTGGTGGAATGGCCATAGAATCAGGGAATGGTTTGGGTTGGAGGGGACCTTCAAACTCATCCAGTTCCACCCCTTCTAGTGGCAGGGACATCTTCAGTGAGACCAGGTTTCTCCATGCCACATCCAGCCTGGCCTTGAACCCCTCCAGGGATGGGGCAGCCACAGCTTCTCGGGGCAACCTCTTCCAGGCTCTCACCATCCTCACACCAAACAAGTTCTTCCCAAGATCTCAGCTCAATCTCCCTCTTCCAACTTCAAACCCTTCCCCCTCATCCTATGGCTCCATTCCCTGACCAAGAGTCCCTCCCCAACGGCACATTAGGAATGACTGTTGAGAGACAGCAAAGAACAAACCAGGAAACAAACTTAAAGAAAGTGAATTTGAATTCCAAATCCTAGCAAAGGGGATCGTACCACTGTTAGGGTATCGTGATGACCAGAAGTGCAAGGGGACTAATTAAAGATGAGATCAAGTCATGAAGCACAGGGCCCCCAGCGCCCACAGAACACAATGGTTCATGCACGAGCTGAAGGAACCCCTTTGTTCCCGGGTAGGATTTCCTTTCTTTAGACTCTTCTAAGCCAGGAGTGTCCTGATGTTGCAATTCCTGCTTTAACGTCCTGCTGCTTCTGACTCTCCACATGTAGGTGCTCATTTTGGCTCCTTCCCTCCCTGCTCCATTCTCATAGGCTCCCGTCTCCAGAAGAAGAAACATCAAACTTTCCCAAGTCTTAACAGTTTGTATTTTACCTTCCCAGGCCAACCACGCAGAGCAGCACGAGGGTCGCCACTACACCATTCCCCTCGAGGAGCTGAAAGCTGTCTTCCCACACGGGCTGCCTTCTCGCTTCCAGCAGCAGGTACTGGATGACCACACTCAAAGGGTTGTGGTCAATGGCTCAATGTCCAAGTGGTGGACGGTGAGGAGTGGTGTCCCACAGGGGTCGGTACTGGGACCGGTGCTATTTAACATCTTTGTCAGAGACACGGACAGTGGGATAGAATGCACCCTCAGCAAGTTTGCT
>VZRU01004456.1:0-31316 GCA_013398155.1 Pedionomus torquatus | reverse complement strand
GGTGGGGACGGGTCTGCGGGGGCGAGGGGCAGGGAGGGCTGCGTGCCCCTTTCCAAGTCATCTCTCCCCGTCTCCTTCCTTGTGTCCTTTTCTCCCCCTTTTTCTTCTCCCTCTCCCCACCTAGGTGCTCTGCCTCCTTTTAGCCGGCTGTCTCCTCTCCCTCCCGCTCCTCCTCCTCCTCTTTCAGTATGGGGCAAGGGATGTCTGAGGGGTTGGGAGGGATGGGGCACAGCCGCGGCATCGTTGCCTCTTGCCCTCCAGCTCTGGGCTCCATCACAGACCTGTTGTGCTGGAGCACTGGAGCCTGCGCCGAACAAGGCGACTTCAGCCAAATTGGCGCAGCTGGAGAAAGGAAACGGAGGGGTCAATCCCTCCTCCTGCCTGGCCAAGGGTGCACCATGCAAGCGAGAGCAGTTCGGATGTGGAGACTCAGCACCTGAAGCACTTGGATGCCCGGGAACAGTAGGAAACTGGGAGGCAGAAGATTGGCAGACTCATGACATGTATTGCAGGCAGGCGCTAGATGGCAGGGGACCGGCATCCTAGAGTGCTGCTTGGAATGGGGCCACACTCACAGTTTCTAAATGCAGGGAGACTTAAGCTCAGAAGACCGTTGATGGGCTTCATACGCCCATTCCCTAGCTACCAAAATGCACCATCACCCTTCCAGCCCCAAATTCTGCCCCAGCCTAGGATTTCCATTCCCAGCCCGTAAGTCCTCGCCCCGCTATCCTGGCACGGGAATTACCCCCGGCAGTCAAGGAACGCTGCAGGACCCGCACTGACACAGGGCGAGCAGTGTCAGCTCCTCCGCGGTCCTGCTGGATCCTCCTGGGCGCTGCCACCAACCTCCTCAGCCTCAGACACCAGGTAGAGCAGCCTGATGTGAGCCACTGCATTCAGACTGCCAGCCTCCAAATTCATCCTGCTCTGCAAGCTGTCTCCCCTGGCCCCGTGCACAGTGGGAGCTCCTTCCCCAGATGGGCTTGGCATCTCCCACCCCAGGGGTACCAGCATTCGGATTCATGCTCCCAGCTGCTGAAACTCCTCTGAGTGCAGCTGAATTATTTCCCTGTGGCAGCTGCTCTGGGATTCTTCTCTTTCCCGATCCCCACCCAGCTGAATAAAGCAGGACGTATCTATAACCCCTTTTCAACTGCACCGGGTTTCATGTTTCCTGCTACTAAACCAGCAATGACTGCATCTCTGCCACTTGGGCCATGAACTCCAGGATGTTGATGGCCACAGAGGAAAATATAGGTGTGGGGTGCCGGGGACACCAGGAAGCATGTGTGAGGGTCTCACTGTCAATGCCTAAGCCCGCTCTGCTTGATGTTTGGAGGTAGATGCTGGGTTCCACAGTCCCAGATCACAGTCTTGTATCGGTAGCTGTCGCCGTAGCCTTTAACGCTGGCTGGGAGTTAAAAAATGACAGCCAACCCAGCGTTCTTTCTCTGCGAGGAGGGCTGGGTCGTCCTCAGGTTTGTTTTGATTTTTTTATCACTGTTTTGAGTGGGATCGTTGCTGTGGGGGAGCTGGGAGAAGAAAGGATTTGCATGACGGTCTTGGTGCTGTGGGGTTGCTAATGGCGAGCGTTATTTCAGCCGGCGGTAAGTTTCATAATCTTGGCCCAGCTCTTGTGAATGTTCTGTTCCTCAGGGTCATGGGCCTCTTTCCCCTTCTTCCATCCCTTCCCCCTCTCCCCAAACTGGTTGGCAATTTCATTGTTCCAGTGGAATATATCCGTCATGTGAGGTCATCGCTGCATAAGGAGAGGTGATTGATTGCTTAGGTCACTGGGGCCTGTCCCATGCTGGGCTTTGAATGCCGGCATGGAGACCTTGAACCGGACTCAGTGCTCAAAGGCGAGGTGATGTGGGGTGCAGAGGGGCATGGTGATGCATTCCCGGCAGCTTGAGTCGCCGAGCAAACAGACTGCTGCATTCTGAACTAGCTGGAGCGCTCTGAGAGCAGACGGCTTCGTTCCTAGAGGCACAGTATCACAGCAGTCAAGCTCGAGATGTTACAAAAATACAGATAGATCATCATCTGCCAGCTGAGCCAGACAGAATCGGGTGCAACTCTTTTCTCTTCCCCGGATGGAGGGAGACTCTAACCTTTTCTCACTAACATGGCTTGTGTGTGCTCGGCTTCATCCAATTGCTCTCCAGTTAGAGCTGATCTCAGCTAGGCATTGAGAAAGCTGTGATATTCTCAGATTTTAAGGCCAGAGGGACCATTTTGATCATCAAGTCTGACCTACAGCAGAGCACAGGCCAGCGAATTTCACCAATTCCATTTTCTGCGTCAAGCCCATAACTTCTGTTTGAACTGTAGCGTCTCTTTTAGAAATACGGCCACGCTAAAGCTTCAGGCAGTAGGGAATACACCACCTGCCTAGGTGAATTGTGCTCCTGTGTGACCCTCTTTATTAATAGTATTGTTCCTCATTTGAATTTGTCAAACTTCAGCATTTTGTAACAGAAGGTTACAGATTGCATTTGATGTGCGGGAGCTACAGCGCGGGTATTGCCTGCACATGGCTGGTACCTCAGCTCTTTTATTCTTGTGACGGCTTTTATATTTGGATAGGGTTTATCTTTGGGACCACTGTATACAAGAGCCCTGGACACAGAGAAGGAGTTTTTTGCAGCGGATCCTGGGGTTTTCCTAGGACGCTGTAGTGGCTGAGCTCTGGAGCTGAGGGTGTCACATTTGGGGTTTAGTTTGTGCTCCCCGTTCAGATCAGGAGTGCGGCAGGCTTTGCTCCTAGCTGTTATTTAGGATGTAAATTCCCAGACCCCTTAGTGGACTGGGACATGTGCTTTGGGGCATGGCTACCGAGATCTGCTCTCTCACATCCCAGCAGCAGTGGGTCCATGCTGCAGGAGACTTACAAAGAGGGAGGAAGCACAGCTGGGTCCCTGGCGCTGGGGAACAGCGGCAGGATTTGTGCTTCTATCCTGCAAACGCAATGGGAGCAGCTACGAACAGATTAGCCCCGGGGTTCTCTAGTCCGGACTGGCAGTGGGGTCCATATGCAATAGCACAGAGCAGTGTAATTCTTACTCACAGCTTCCAAGCAGCAAGATTCACAGACTGAGTTCAATGAAGTGCCCTGGGGAAATAGCTTTGTCATTCATACTCTGTCATCTGTGCATCACAGGACTAGAACACTGCGATGAAGGCTCAGTACCTAGAGTCAAAATACAGAGGTCCATCTTTGGACTCTGGGAGTAGCCCTGTCTAGTTTTATCATGATTGGTCCCATGAAGCAGATTTGAAAGCAAGAGCCATGCCATGTGGCACCAGTGTGGAAATCCAGTCTCTCTGCTCTGGAACACAAAGGCCTCTTGAATGGTGTCAGGTGCGTGGATACTGGGATTTATACCTTCAGGTAGTAAGAGCAACGGCTCTCTGAAGATCTACCAGTTTATGCAGCATCTACACTGGGAGCTGCACAAAGAGCTGAATGAAGGGCATTTGTTGCATTTGCCCTCCAACACAGCAGGGTCTGTGCCCAGGGCACAAACCCCACCACCAGTGGCTAACTGCAGAGTGCCCTAGACCTGCTTTATCTGCTGCTTTGTCGATAAGCCACAAAGACATCCATGCTACGTTTTGAACGTTATTGGAGTCCAGCCCTCACTGGCTGGCGTTTCCACCTGAAATCTTCCTTTGCTCTCGCAGCATTCTTGTTGTAGGAGACACCTCTGTGCTTCTCCCAGCTCCTCCACAAGCATGCCTGGGCAGTGCAGGACATACTTCCAGTCTCTGGCCACAAACCAGACTGTGTTGGCTGACACCGACTGACATTGTCTTATTTCTGCACTCACCTGGAGCTACCCTTGGGGTAGGGGCATTGGGAGTCACCTGCTCTTCACTGTTGGCAGCAGGACCTGTACAAAACAGTGTCTCAGGTCTGAGGCTTACACCCAATGTCCGGGCTGTCACCTTCAAAGCATTGTATATACCCTGGGGTTCAGTCCTTTCCTTCAGGTCCAGTTACAGCCAATACCTGCTCTGTAGGTCTGAAATTCAGGCTACTGGGTATGAAAGCAATTTAGGATTTGTCTCTGTAGGGTTTCTTATTCCCCAACTTTAGACCCTGGGAATCCACGGTCTGGGGTGCCGTTGCAGGAGCTCACAATCTCAGCCAAGAAGTCTCAGCGAGGTCTCCATTGTAAGACAGCTGAACAAGCGAGAAGAGCACAGTGAGCTGAGTGACCTGGCACATCTCTGCCAGCAGAGCTGTCTATGTTAGGAGGAGTGCTGGTGGTTACATTGTGCACCCCTGGAGTACCACACTCCCCCATGAGACTGGCACTGAGGTCCACGTGATCCTGGAGAAGATCTCTACTGCTGGTGTGGCACTGTCCAGATCCACACCCCCTGCTGCAAGACATCTGGCAGGCCCTGAGGACCAGAGCTGTAATTGATAACGCTGCGTCACAAGCAGAGCAAGTTCTTCACCCCAGGGAACTGCTGTCCCGTGGCGGGTCCCGGCCATTCCCCTAGGCACACCAGGCCATCTCGAAACCACCTGGGTGGTTTGTGTGCCCGGGGACTCACAAGCGGAGGTCCCTGACACCTGGAATTCTCTTTCTGAAGTCCAGAAGAAATTCTTTCCTCTCTGGATTGCATTACCAGACGTGATCTTCTATGGCATTGTGATCATAATCCAGATGGCCAAGATCTCACTAGCCTCTGGCTTCGGAAGAGACTTGCTCCATTCTGCTGCCTCTCTGCAGAGCTGCATTTTAATACTGAGTCCTCTCTAAGGCTTAGAGAGAGGTTCAGGAGCAAAGTACAAAGAAATGCTGAGAATAGCTGCTCTTTTCTCCTCATCTTCATCTCAGGATCCCTCCAGAGACTGATCTTGCCCCGGAGGGAAGGGCAGGGCACATTAGCCGACAATTCCCTTTTTTCTGTGAACTTTGTTTAAATATTTAACAGAAGGAAACTAAAAATATCCCCAGTTAATGCAGCAGGAACTAGACAGCTACTCATTCTTGGGTGCCCTTCCTCCAAGCCCCTCTCCTCAGGTGTACATCAGGGGCATAAATCGCCTTACCCACAGCAAGCACCGGGCTCTTCCCTTCTTCAGGAGGGGCTGCAGTTTTAGTTGGGGGCATGGGCCAAGCTGGGGGTGATGACACTAACCCCTAGAGAGCCAGGAGGTGCAACACGGCTGGCTGGGGCCGGAGGCTCAGGCTGGTTGGCCATTGACTCCCTTGGCCAAGCAGCTCCATTTCTCCACCCCAGCAGCCACAGAAGGGCATTTGTGCTTTCCCCTTCTCAACACCAAAGCAAACTGAATATCTTGAATTTTTTTTTTTTTTTTTTCCCCTATGTGCATGCGTGCGTGCGGTCTTTGTTGCAGAGCGGATCCTGGGTCGGGCACGTAACAGCTCAGCGGGAAAGGGCTGTCCCGGGCTGCGCTGTACCTGGCCAAGGGAAGGCACAGGCAGCATGAAGGGCAGCTGTGTTGCTGCAGGACTGGTGCCAGGGGGAGGTGTGTGGCCAGTGCAGAGGTCCAGCCGGGGTTGGAACAGCCCTTACCCTGTGTCACCCCTGCTACCTGGTGTGCTCGGCCGTGGGAGGTGGGAGAGAGAAGGGAGAAAGAGAAGGGTGAGACAGGGCAGAGGACACTAGGGCAAGGACCCCCGAGTGTGGGACAGTAATTCCATGTTAGCTAAGAGGAAAGCAAAAAGCAAATACTAAATATTTGATAGGCATATTTTTGTTCTTAAATTCCTTAGTAAAGCTGGACTTTTCTCGCTGATTCACTCCCTCTTTCTCAGTCTTCTTGGTTTATCATTCTCGTGCTTCCCCTCTCACTCCCTCACTCTGGCACACAATGAAGAGGCTCTTTTTTAATAAATGGATTACACGCTCTACACTATAAATAAACACAGGAATTAAGATTCCAACTTGTTCCCGCGATAAGCAAACAAAGATGCCGAATTCCCCTCTCGGCCCTCAGACAGGAGAGTCCCCGGGGAAGCTGCGCATGTGCTCCTGCATGTGTGCTCCAGAGATTGCTCCTTCCTCCTGCCTGCATATGCTAACACACGTGGTGCCTGTGCCATGGCAGGGCCAGGGGGATGATGCGCCTCCATGCAGGACAGCCTGTGGGCACGGTGGGGCTCAAGAACAGGAACAGGAGTGTGGGTGCTGTGATGCCCTGCCACCCAGGGATGGAGTGTCGCCCACAGTGTCGCCCACGTGGTCGCCACGGTGTCACCCATAGTGTAGCCCACGGTGCCTCCACACTGACACCTCTCCCATTTGTTTCCCAGTGAAGAAGATGAGACGAGATCCTCGCTGAGTGAAAACGCTGTTGCATCTGCGATGGAGCCGGGTGCCTGGTAGGTTCAGAGCATCCCCTGTTTGCCGGGAAGACGTGGGAACCGTGGGTGGCCGGCTGCTTCCCGGCTGCTCCGGGCTTGCCCTTTCTGCTGAAAGGAGGGACATTTCTGATAAGGCTCTCTTCTTCCTCCCCTGATGCCGCAGCAGGATGCCTCCGTTCCTCTCCTGCGTCCACTCCCTGCAGCTTTGGCATCTCCTCCTCCTGGTCTCGGCCGTCCCTCCTCCTGGCGTCTGGTCTCTTCGCTCGCGGGGCCCGGCAGCCGCTCGGCCTCTCTGCGCCCGCCGGAGCCCCTCGGCCCCACGGCCCATTTGCATCTGGGACAGGACCTCGCCGCCGCAGGAGAGGGATTCTCGCCTGGCCTTACCGCGCCAGCGGGCCCTGGCACCCCGGGGGTCGGAGCTGCGGCACGTGGTACGGCTGCGGCGCCAGGCGGCAGGGGCCCGCCCCGCCACCCCCTCCGGGTTCGAGGACGGCATGCCCTCCTCCCAGTACCCCTGGGCCATCGTCTGGGGCCCCACGGTGTCAGATGAGGATGGAGGGGATGCCAACTCGGCCAACCCGGGCTTCCCACCGCTGGGTTACACCTTCGTCTCACCTCACGGGATGGCAACGGCGCAGCCCAACTCCCACTCGCTCCTGCACAACGCGGGGCTCAACCTGCGTGAGACCCCGGCCACCCTGCGGCCCTTCTTGTTTGGGCCCCGGGGAGAAGGTAAACCTGCCCTTCGCTTCCTTCACACACACCCACCACTATGTCCCCGTGGGAGCAGCTCCTTCTGCAAAATTCACGAGGGCCCTAGCGGGGACCTCCCCTTGCACTGCTGCTCTCCAGGGACCACTGGGGGTGGCCATCACGCACCCCCTCCTCTCCCCCTCTGTCTCACAGGTGTAGACCCCCAGCTGTACGTCACCATCACCATCTCCATCATCATTGTCCTGGTTGCCACTGGGATCATATTCAAGTTTTGGTGAGTGGCGTTTGGGGCCAATGGAGGACTGTGGGATTGGGAGACATTTTTCCCGAGGGTACGGATCTGATGCTGGAAGCCCTCGGGAGGTGTGGCACGTGGCTGCGCTGGGCTCTAAGTGCTGGGTATAGCGAAGTCCCACAAACCTTCTGTCACCGAGGGCTGGGGCTTGTCCCAGGGGGCATTCTTTGTCTCATGCCTCATCTTTCTCCAAAGCTGGGACCGTAATCAGAAACGCCGGCGTCACTCGGGTCAGCAGAGCAGTGGAAGGCAGCAGGAGAGCCAGCAGCCCCTCACGGACCTCTCCCCCACCACCGTCAGCATCCTGGGGCCCTACGGTGACTCCTTGGCCCCCACACCTGAGGCAGAGGAGTCCAGGCAAGGCCAGGAGGGTGTGGAGAAACTGGGGGGCCATGGGAAGAGCACAGCCTTCCAGCTCAACCGGTGAGTGGCTGGGGAGCCAGGGAGGGAGGGGTGGTAGGGGACGGGGGGACAGGCAGGCTGAGTCAGGGCAAAGGTACTGGTCGGTCAGTGAGGGCAGTGGGAAGGCGTAAGCATCCATCGTTAATTAATTTCCAATTCCCTTTTCCCCCAGAATCCCACTGGTGAACCTGTGATGTTCACAGGAGAAGCAGAGCTGGCTGTCTCACCCTCCTGTCACAGCCGGCGAGCGCAGACTCCCGTCGCCTCTGCTACCCCAGGAACAAACAACCTCCTTGTGCCACGGCTCGCCACCACCATTATTAACTATCTCCACCAGGACGTGCCTGGGCAAATGGACGAGCTGGGCCTCCCTAGCCTCCCACTGGGGGAAGGCTGGGGACTTCCCCCAGCCCACGCAGGACAGGGTGATGAGAGAGCAGGATGGTAGGAGGGAAGACAGCTGCTGGTGGTGTGAAATCTTGGCCTCCCTGGCCCCTCTCCTAGCACACACGCAGACACACACACACACACTTGGACCTCCATGACTCTCTCACCAGTGCATGCCTGACATTGGGGTAGGCGAGGTGGAAAGGCATACCCCTGTCCCTGTGGGCCCTAACCCCTCTGTGTGTCCCCTCCCATGTTGTGTGCTTTGAAGTGAATGTCTGGAGTTCAGTGGCTGCAGGATTGCCTGCCAGGGCTCGGTCTCCCCTGAGCCAGGGCTCAGGTGGTGGCAGGTTCTTCTGTTGCCGAGGCATTGGCCCTCCCAAGGGTCCCACGGATGGGTGAAACTTGGGCAGAAGAGGCTCACGCAGCACCTGGGTCCCCATCAGCAACCCATTTCCTTAATGAAACATTACCTCCCCCCTAGATGGAAGATTCTCACATCTTTCTGTTTTCTTTCTGCCTAACACTCCTCTGTTGTTTTTTTTCTTCAGTTTGTATCTTTCTTCATCTCTCCATCCCCAATTGTTTTGTCTCAGTTCGCCCCCTTGTCCCATTTCTCTTGCCAGTTAAAGTTGGAAAAAGTTCCTTTAGCTCTCCAAATGTTTTGATCTCTTGGAAGCCTCCTTGCTGCCCCCTTCCACCTCCTCAGTCTCCTTCAGCATGGTTTTTCTGATGAACATCAGCCTATGGTGATGTTCTGCAGAAAAATCTGAGGTGAAGCCCTCTGCCCACCATGTTATTTAGCAAGTGTCCTGTACATTGGAGTACTGCTGAAGCAGCTAAGGCATGGCATGCAGCTATAGCAGGGCACAAAGAAATTGAGTTTTGGTGGGCTGAGGTAGGGAATTGCTTTCAGACACTCATGCCACAGTCGACAAGCAGCAGATACGGATCTGTGTGCCTGGGATGACAAAGAATGATTTAGAGCTGACCTTGGGAACATTTGGAGGGTTGCCATGTGCTGCTGGTAGGTCTCTCCTGGAATGCAGGGTGACTGGAGACCCAAGAGGCAACACTCACCAAGGCCGTGAGAGAGCGGGTGTGTAGGGTGCCAGCCTTCATAAGTGTGTTGTCCCAGCTGGTTGGGGACTAAAACCAGTGGTACAGGTATCAGGGCAAACTATTTGCCTGAGGGTGTACTTTGGGGCTGTGGTGCTCCATAGGTCAGGCAGCTCCGTTGTCAGTTACTTGTGAGCAAGAGTCAGTCCATCTCAACCCCTTCCTATGCGTGGACCCGTGGGTGTCACTGAGAGAGCGTGAAATGGCAAATTTCAGCTTAATGACAATAACTGCTTTCCCTTGGCTTTTGTGGACAGCTGTAAAGTAGTTCACGGATCCCGCCTTGACAGCTACTGAGCTGAAATGATGCAGATTTAGGTAAAGTTGCTGCTATACTGTACAAACACTCTCAGCTGCTGGACTGATGTGGCCAGAGACAGGAAACTCACCCACTGTTTGAAGGTCCTAATACACCTTACAAGATCTCTGACAAAAGTCATCTTGGAAAAAAGGAAATGGCCCTTTCATCCTTTATCTGTGCAGTAAAAGCCTATGCTTTATAGGACAAAGCACATGGAATTTCATAAGAGGCCTGTTTCTGCCCATTTACCCAGCTGAACTAGTAGGTGATCTTGGGTCTCATCTGACTCACCGTGAAGGACATTTAAATGATAGTGTAAATTGCAATAAGCTTTGCAAAAAACAGTAGAGATTTGGAGAAAATGACAGGTCAAATAAAATTACCGGCTTATTAAAAGCACAGAATGCCTGAAAGATGTAGGTGGAAAAGGACTCTGGAGGTCTCTAGTCTAAGCACAGGTTGAGTCCCTGCTTGTAGCAAGGGATATTATTGCTTTACCTTAGATCAATCTATTACTGAGCCTTTTCCTTATTCAGGCTCCATTCAAGGTTTTGGTGGAGACATTCAAGCTGCAGATGGAGAGAGAAGGGGGCAGATGGCCGTTCTTGCCCGCTGCCCCTCTCACCACAGCCCCCACCAGCTGAGGGCAGCTTGGGGCTGTTCCTCCTCTCGCTGGCACATTGGCGCTAGGGAAGGCCATCTGCACGCAGTCTGGCAAGAGGTTTGCACTGCTTATTGCTGGCAGTTTACAATATAATGCCTTCAACTGGTTTAAGTAATCTTCCAGACCAGACTAATTAGATTTCTCTTTGATCAATAGCGTTTGTTGAAACGAGGCCAGAGTTTAGACTCTACCACTTCAAGGGCTGTCCTTGGACTTTCCCTTTCCACACACTGCATGGAGAGAAGGTCTGTAAGAAAGTGGCAGGGGCACCACAGGAACTGTAGTGAAAATATTTTCCAACACTTGACGAGGGGAAGCCCTGTGCTCTGCTGGCCAGGCTTTTGTGAACTCTACAAACAAATCAGATTTCAGTGTTTTGTGGTTTGTTTTTTCTCCCCTCTAACATGTCTCTGTTTTTGTTAAAAGTATCTCCAGGGAATGAAGCCTTTCATGGATGCTGTGGTAAGGGGGAAGCTGGGGAATGCAGTAGAGAAAACTCTTACAACGACAGAAGCTTGGATATGCTGAACATCTTTTCCAAGACCAATTTTTCTAGCCAAATATGTTTTTATGACAGTCATTCACCTTCTGACACAAACCAGGCTAGATATGGGAAGCAAATTCATTGATATATTTTGTCCCTGGAACAAAACATTTAAAGCACCTGTGGACACATAAGCTTCTTCCAGTCAATAAATAATCTCACTGGATCTGTTTCCTCCATGGCTGGAGCCGTAGAAACCATCTTCCCGTACGCAGACTGGAGCCAGAGCATGCCTGCAGTCTCTTCCGTAGCCCAGGCTAATATTCTGTGACATGCACACACAGATGGGTTGACAGCACCGAGTACCAAGCCAGGGCAGAGGCCAGCATCTTCTCAGTCACAGTCCATCAAGTTTCCCTGTCTTCTAGGTGACCAGAGGAGAAAGATCTGGATTCTTTTTTGCCAGTGGAAATTTTACACAGAGAAAGGTGTGTGGGGAAAACAACTGAAAACATTCATAGCGTTAGACTGAGCCTGCCCAACATTTCTCTGCAATTAAAAGGAGACATCCAGGTGGGCTGGGTGAGTGGAAGGCACTGTGCCTGCGCTAAGCTGCTGGAGGCATGTGGCTCAGTTAACACAAGGGTGTTCTCTCTCAGAGCACAGTGGGAAAGAAGGAAGGTTTGGAGGAGAACCTCTCCTCTCCACCCTGTACTGTTTCAGGGCAGGAACTGGAGTCTCCCTCTCTTTACCCAGCAGAGTGACATGACCACAAGGCCAAATCCTGCTTGGGTTTTCCCATCTGATCCGTCACAACTGGTAAGCAGGGGAGCAGACCTCCAGTGTGTGCTTCCACAGTGTTCCTCCGGTCCAGTTTACAGGGACCGACATCCAGCCAAGCATCCCACGGCTACAGAGAGGGCTATCTACCTCCTCCTCAATGGCACCTAAGTGCCCTTGCAAATCTGGTCCCTTCGTTCCCCAGTCCCTTTCCTGACACGGAAAAGTACTTGGAAAGGAGCGGTTCGTTCATTCCCCAGAAATTCTCAAACACGATCACCTTCAGAATGCTCTGGATTAAACTATGGCACAGCCTTAGAACCGAGTCCCTGCAGCACAAAAGCCCTGGGCCAAACTCCAGCTCCCCGATCGCGCCCCCGCTGCTGTCTCACTGTAGTCCTGGCCCTACCTTGGCAAGACCATAGAGGGGGGCCCCCTTCCTTCACCGACTGCTGGCTCTCTCCTCATTTTTCCCCGTTGTTTTCCCTCTCCCACTGTTTTCCCACTTCCCACTCCTGTCCTGTACCACGGTCTCCCTCCTGGTTCTCTCTCCCCTCCTGCTGTTTCACTCTCCCTGCTCCTCTCTTGTTCTCCCTTTGCCACTCGGTCTCGTTCTGCCACCGCTCTCATCCTCCCCTCCGTCCTCCCTCCTGCTTCCCCGCTCAGTCTCGCTCTTCCCCCTCCCCTGCCCTTGTGCGCTGTGATATATATTTTTGTAGGATTTCTCTTCTCCTTGTGGTGAAATATTCAATTCTTGTGGGATGTTAGTTTCAACATTTTTAAATAAACCTTTGCAAAATACTGAAAGAAGAACTCTTGCTGCCGTGAAAGAGGCCGTAACAGAGATGTTAGGGTGGGACAACAGGGACTTCACCCTGGGCAGACCCCTGTGGTTCAGGGTCTCGGGCATCTGGCATCCCTCAGATGTCTGAGGAGTAGACCGCGTGATTTGGCCCCATGTCCATCTTGTCTTGGTCTCCTTGCTGGCCAAAGAGGCCCTTTGACCCTCCTCATGCATTTCCATGGGAGGTGGCCCCTGATGGAGGAGCCCTTGTACAATCATGTCTCCACCCAGGGTGGCTGTTCCACCTCTGGAGCTGCTGCCTCCCAGCCACGCTTTGGGGCTACTTGTCACACTCCAGTTTGTGCTGGGAGCCAGCGTGGCTGGGAGAGGTGAGAGAAGCTGAAGGGAAGGGAAGGAGACGGAGCGATGCAGGCGCAGAAGCCTCCCTCACTCTGTTCCCCGCGGCTGCCTCCGCAATTTCTATTTACAGCCTTGCTGCCTCCCCTCCTGGCCACAGTGCCGCTGCTGTTGCTGGTTTCCAGGGCTGCTCTGTAATTAAGCATTCTCATCTCCTGGAACTCCCCCACTTTGCAAGCCCCTGAAACAATCGGTGCTGGGGAGGGCTCCGAGGGGATGCTGGAGACCAGCACCAGACACAGTGGAGTGTGCCCTCTGAAGGGCCGCTGCCCAGCAATGGCAGGAGGATTGCTGGGTGCAGGGGATGGTCCCTGCTCCCTCTGCCCACTTGCTGTGCGAGTCTTTCAGGCATAGGAGGTGTCCCTGCTCCGTTGCTTTACTTTCAGAGGAAGGAGCAGGCACTCCAGACCTGACCTGACCTCACCTCGGACTCTGTCCCGAGATCTCTTACCACTGGAAGGACAGGATTAACTCCTGCCACAGGGCCAGATGCCTGCACGTGGGACCCTGTGCCCTGGACAGGATCTCTGTGGGCTGGAGGTGGCCCCAGGACCATGGGAGAGCAGTCACACACCTGCAGTGGCTGTTGCAGGGCATGCACATGTAAGAGGCTGAATGGCACCTCTTCTCACCCTGCACTGAGTGTGGGAGGAGGGAATCCCTCACCCTTGTTGTTTTAGGTGGCCGGTCCGCCTGTGCCCTGGGCTGATCCTCCCCAGTCAACCACGTACAGTGGCTCTGGAGCTGGGCAAGCTGGAGAGACTCAACTGAGAAGGCGATAAATTCTCTCTATGCTGAAATTACAAACTCACATACTCATCAGTGCAGTGAAGTGTCTTGCAGAAACCTCATCTGCTTCCAGCCAGAGCTTCAGCCCTTCCTGCTGATTTCTCTGTCATCAGATGCTTTTTCTCCAGTGCCGTCTCAGTAGAGGCTGAAGCTGCAGGAACTCAGTCACAACTCCCTTTCCTCTCCAGGACCCACTTTCTACCTCACAGGAGAAGCTCCACAAGCCATCGTTTTTTCTTCTGGCTTCCTGAAACATTGACTCCCTCTTGAGTCCCTTTCCATCACCACTTCCCACTTCATCACTCTTGCCTACATGGACTTCTCACCCTTCCAGTCTGGTCCCATCTCTGCCTTTTTCCCAGCATCTACCTTCCTTCTCAGTCTCCAGCCTTGCCTCTCTCCACAGCATCTCTTCAGCATCCTGTTCTCCAACAGGGAGCTAGAATGTGGAGCTGCATGCTGAACAAGGACAGCAGAGGTGGGAGAAATGGATGTGATTATTTAACTCAAAGAACACCCAAAAACTGTACGACCACATCAAGGAATGTGAAAAACACTCCAACAAGTGGTCAAAACCAAGCACGAGGTATTGCTGACCACTGTGATTTCCCGGGAAAGAGTGCTTCAGAAAAACATTATGAAAGCATCTCCCAAAGCTGGGATTCCCTCCAGCTGAGTGCCTTCTATAACCTGCAATAAATTATCCCACTATGAAAAAGAAAATAAAACAATCAGGCAACTGTCAGCTGGAAGCACCTGCCAGTGCAGGGATTTGGCAGCAATCTAAGAATGTTCACTTGCTCCCCTCCTCAAGGAGCTTCTGCAGAGTTGGGGCTGGAAGTTAGGACTCCATGGGCTCCAGCTCCTGCCTTACTCCCTGGGCCTGTCCTGTTGGCTACTGCTACTTCGTGTGCCTTCACAACGTGCCCAACGCTGTGGGCAAGAGGGTAGTGGTGGGAAAGCACCTGTGGAGCTGTGGGCATCACTCTGCCCCATGGGGCCGCAATGCGGACTGGGCATGGCAGTATGGATGAGCTGTGCTAACTCAAGTGTAAGCCACGCTGCAGAGGGGATGGACAGCTTAAGTCAGAGGTATCTCCACACCCTGCTAAAGGGTAGTAGACTGACTGTGTAGACGGCCATTTAATGAGGAGCAATGCACAACTTGAAACTGCCATGAAGAATGGCTCTGAAACAAGCAACCACTCATTTCAGCATCATGCAAAGGAGTTGAGTAGTCCCCTTGGTTCATTCCTGCTTTGATCCTCGGAGGCAGAATTGAATCTTTACTGAGGGCTGCTGTGTGTCCGAGTGCACATTGCACTCAGTGAATAATAGACCATTCAGTGACGCATTCCACATTGATCCAAAGCCCAGCTTTCTCTGGGAGTGACCAGAATACAAGCAAAACCATCTTCAACTTCAGATCAATCCCTACAAGGGAACTGGCAGGGAAACAAATGCCAGTTTCTGCTCCAGGGACCTGTCCTGCATCTCTGTAGCTGCTAGTTAGAGCTCCAGTGGCAGGAGAGCAGATGCTCTAGGGCAGCAAGTCTAGTTTGAAGTCCAGAATTCATCGACGGCCGGACATACCGCAAGGCTTCAGCAAACAAGCAAGCAAACAAGCCTGGGGTGACTAATTTTCTGAATGTCAGAGGAACATAGTTTGATGTCTACAGCACCACTGGTCAAATGTACATTACAGCCTGGCCTGGCTGAAGAGATGGTTGGTTTCCCAGTCAGTTTGCCTAAGGAAGGATAATTGGACAGACATTGTGATTCTCTCAGGGACTGTCCAAGCCTTGCTAAAGTGGTCCAGAAAGTAAGAGCTTCTTGAACCTTTCCTAAACGAAGGGGCAGTCAGTGGTGGGTGTCCTCTGCTAGTGTCAGGGGAATCAGTCTAGCCAGGCTAGTGCACTGTGAACTCACACAGCTTTGGTTGAATGTGTTCATTAACCAAAACATGAGTGCAACGGTTAAATGCACAGTGGGGACTAGTGTCAGTCTCATTACATTCAGATGCCTTTGGCGACACCAGGATGAGTTATTTAAGCCTGAAATGGTTTCCCTCCAGTGCCTTTTTCTGCTTTGCCAATTGCTTTCTTTTGCGACATATTGCATGTGAGAGAACACGCCACAAGTGAGGTCCGAGGCTCTGCTTAGTGTTATCTTGTGTTTGCTATATACGCAGCAGGAGCGGCAAGAGGTGGTAGAGAGGTGTCATTCCCTCCTTTATAACGAGATTTCCCTTATTCCAAGCATCAGGACCTCCATGGCAAAAGTGAAGACCAAAAAAGACTGCCCTGGCTAAAGGGGGGTTTCTTGTAGCCAGCTGACTTGCAGCTAACAACACAGTGCAGTAATTCTAGATGCAGCAAACAAGGAAGAGACGGATTTTCCCCCGGTACCTGCAAGTTAGAGAAGGGTTGGGATGAAATGGTGACTAAGCATAATACTGCGTCTTCCAGGGTCTTGGTGACAGTTCTTAGCTGATGCTCAGGCAGCCCTGCAGAGAGAAACAAATTGCCTAACTAAAATACAAGGAGCTGAAGCTGTCGAGCAAAGGCCCTAAAGAAGAGAGTTATGAGAGAACAGAAACATGAGGGAGGAGACAAAAAGGCACAGTGAGGAGAAAGTAGACAGAAACAGAAATTGTGACTAGGATTAAACAATGGGGCAGGAAGGGGAATGGATCAGGACGGAAATTAAAAGCTAGGGGGCTTTAAAAAAGCTGAGTAAATCAAGGCAAAATGGGTGAAGCAAGGGTTGGGGAGCTCACAGGTGCCAGGGTGCTGCTGATGCTGAAGCCCTGATTTAGCCTGAGTACCTTTCCAGTTTCCCTGCTCCTTCTAGTCGTCTCAGGAACAGTACCCAAATACTCCCCTGCCTCCTGGGGGGAGAAGGGGAAGCAGAGGCAACTGTATATGCTCAAGGCTCAACCCTCAGAGCTCAGCCTCACTGCTGCAGTGTGGACCCAGCCCATGTGTCAGAGATGGAGGACTGTTGCGAAATATAGGTCAGGGGATGGGTGAAAGTGACTTTTGCAGGTTTAAAGGTCTCAGCCCTCCTGATGTTCACTCCAAAGAATGACACATTCTCACTTAAGGGCTTTTGTTCCCTTTTCTTGCCAGCTCCCTTTTCTAATATTATTTGGTTGGTCATCATTTTCCTGAAGCTGAGACGGAGGCCACGTATCTGAGGTACCAAGAGGCACCAAGGACTAAGCTATAGGAATTGCATTCTGAACTAGCACAGCAGTGACAACACCAAAAATGAGGCCGTCAGTGTCTGCCTTTGGGCTACCAGAGCCAGTATTTCGGCCTCTGGCCTTTACCACTAAAGGGCAAGAACAGAGCCACTTGGAGTGGTACGTGGTGAGAGAGAGCGGTCCTCAGATTCGGTGATGAATGCAGTAGAAAGCCCAGAAAGAATGGCACATGAGAAAAGTGTTTTGCAAAAATGAAGCCAAGGATGCAAATGTGAAGGAGTGAGTAGTGGCATGATACAGCGAGCACCATCCTCTGCACCAGAAGGGTCTGGTGGAAAAGTAGCACACGCTCCTGTAAAGATAATGTGAATCCAAGCATCTATCAGGAGGCTGGATGAAGGAAGAGGCGGGTGTTTCCCAGCTCTTGAGCTGACTTTGCATCCTGGGTGGTTACTGCCATTTGTTTTCTTCTTCTGTGATAACTGTACGTTGTTTCTCTGCACGGTTCACTGCACAAACGATTTCACGTACCCGCCTGAGCTGTGCTTTATTGTATTTTGTTTAAATATGCGAAAATGTATGCAACTCCATGTGACGTCTTATGCAAATTGCTTCTTGTGTTACTGTGCATATTTGAAATTAATTTGAGTATGATCGCAACTCTGACTCTGAAGTCATTGTTTAGACTGAGCACTCACCCAGCTCTCCTGATCCTTCCAGTTATCTCAGGAGCAGCAGCCTGAGCCTCCCCCGCCTGCCTCAGCCTTGATCCAGAGGCAACGTGTGCTGGGGGTGATGCGGCTTAGATGAAGGTCATGTTCCAGGCCTCTGCTGAGCTTGCCAGTTAGTGCAGTCAGAGAGAGAGTATTTAATGGGGAAGCTGGAACACCAAACCCATATCCCAGAAGGGTCCACAGACATGCACTCATGGGGAGTGATTTTTAATTCATGCAGAGCCGGGCTACACTCCGGACAGTGGCATGCCATCCAACAGTTCAATAGCTCACAAAAATGTCCAAAGGCATCTGGGCTTAGAAAAAAGCACTGGCACTACAACACCAGGAATTAAAGTTGCTTTCTGGAGGAGCTTGTTTCTTAAGGATCTGTCCTATACGGCAGTGGATCTGGAGATACAGGCAGATGCTCTCCATACAGGTGCCCTATGCACTTGAGAAGGTCAGATTCCATTAAAAACATCTACTGAACACACAGGCAGCAATGCTATATCTACATTAATCTCTGAACACATACAAGTCATTTCAGCAACATTCCTCATGCTGATTTCCCCTTTTCTCTTTTGCCTGGTTATGAGTCAGCAGCTCGGCTTCAAACCCCTAGCCTTCATCACTGAGGAAGATGTAGACGTCACTCCAGCAATGCCTTAATCTTCTGCTAAAAAACCAGAAAAGAGACAGTCAACCACCGAGTTTGCTGTAACTCCCGCTTCATTCCCAGCTCATGTAATCCAGTCTGACCAGGCAGTAAAGTATTTCATGCGAGGATTTCTGCTTTGGGCAGCTGAGTGCAGGCAGGTGCCGAGAGGCTGGGAGTGGCTGGGAACTGTGTGCTGTGTCCCAGAGCTGCTGGTGTCCGGGGCTGACGGCAGGAGGAAGCGAGGCAGGAGATGCTCCAAGGCAGATGCTGCTGGTTCTCTGTAGCACCCAGCCTGCGGCTGCCCTGGGAGAGCAGCTGTCATCTTTCCCCTTGACAACTGCTCCTGAGACATCCCCTTCTCAGCCCCTTTCACTGCCCGGTGCCAAGCTGGATTCATTCGACCAACTGTCCTGCCTAGGAACAGGGTGGGTGATGGGCCCTGACCCACGTTAATGAAGATGAATGAAGACAGTGGAGGAGCTGGCCTTAAAGCCCCTTAGTGCCCAGCTCACAAGGACACACACTCCCCTGGGCTGGTGGTGTGGAGGAGCCCTCTTCTGTGCATCAGAAATCCCCTCAGATCTGCAAGACACCCAGCCATCACCTCAGGCGGTCAGTCCTGGGCCTGCTTGTCACATACTGTCCCCTCCAATTTCCATGCTAGCTCTGCCCGCTGGAGGCAGCCGGGGTTCACATCCTGCACTCCCTGGGTAATTACGGCCCGACAGCACTCTCTCAAGTGTCCCCAAGACAATGTCCCTGCAGCCCCAAACAACCAGCACCGTTTTTAGGCCTGCCTCGGGGCACCTGGCTGGGCTTGTGCTGCTTTAAGAGCAAAGTCGTTATGAAAATGTCCTGCAATTGCATAAGAAGAGAGGACTGGCAGAGATCTCCTGGCCAGTGGCAGGCAGCCCCGCTGAATACTCTTGTCTGGAGACTTCTAGTCCCAAAACAAGTTGAGTCTCCTGGCCTCACTGCTGCTATAGAAAGGCTGTTCCAGACCCTCGCACTGGCAGGGTGGAAGCTCCTGATTTCCAACCTCAGTGTACCCATGGCCCAGCCTGTGCAATTCATTCTTGTGCCAGCATTGTCCTCAAGCGTAAATTCAATGTCAAAACCCTTTGTTAACACAGAGTTAATGTTGCTTGGTGATAGCTCATTCCTTCCCAGAACATTATGTTCATCAAAACGCAAACTTGTGGAAAAACAGGGCATTTGGAGTTAAAGTACATGCCCAGGCAACCTAGCTTCTGCTCCTTCTGAGCTGGCAGCTGCCAGAGGGACTGCCAGCTCCCCTCCCTAAATTGACTGCATCAGGTATAAAGGGCTCTGCGATGACCGGAGGGAGCATTACCTGGGACACTGTGAGCACCGGAGGGGATAAGCAAGGAGGGGAGAGCCAGACCCTCGGGGGCAGGCAGGGGAGCATGCCTGGCTCACATCCCTGAGACAATAAGCAAAGTGTTTCTGTCCGTGGGATACCCAGGCACATCCAGTGCAGCATGTTCAAGGACAGAAGGAGATGATACACCATTAGGACGTCCTGGGGTAAAGATTTCACCAGGCATTCCATTCTGCTACAACACTGAAAGGAAAAGCTTTCTGGCAGGCTGTGTGGCATCGGTGTTCTGGGAAGAACACCACCAGTGTTCAGTGGGACCCACTGCACCGCTAAGTCACTGGAGTAGGGGAGAACCACCTCCACCAGCCTTACCTAGGCCAGCAGATTTCACTCTACCACAGCTGGTGAGGATTCAGGCGATCCCTGGCAGCAGCATGCTGTTTGCCCTTTTGTGCAGTTGCAGTCATACTGTTTCTCATGGAGGCTGCTGTGTCTCAGGTGAAGGATGCTAGAAGGTTGTCAGGAGCTTCAGCCCCATCCTGTGCTCTCAATATTAAGAGCAGGGAATTGAGGCCAGGATTGCCAGCAGGGCCACAGATATGCACAGCGTACAGAAGCCAGAGCAGAAAAATTTGGCAGTTTTAATATGTGGTGATTGCAGAAGCTTCAAGTACAGAAGCAAAGAATGGCCAGAGGTACTCCCTTCCTACACCCCCTCCCCAGTTATCCATGCTGCTGCCATTTCCAGCTCACCTTCTTCACTGCATTAAACTATTAGTGCTTTCGAAACTCATAACAATTACAAAAGTTTCTTGCAGTCTTTGCTGCTGGGTATGTATTTCCTAAGCTTATAGGAGGTTCACTATCAAGTGCAACCACAAATTAAGTCCTGCCCTAGAAAGGCTGCTTGGTGTCCTTCTGTCCAGCCAGGCTTTGTGATAGCCTCCTGATCTCCAGCAGTTTTGGGGTATCAAGCAGCATTTCTTAAATTTACTGCCTACTTTCTGGAGTTTTTTTACATGTGGATTGTGCACAGGACCTGCTCTCCGCCTAGAATGGTCCCCTTGCTGACCCAGAAGGGCAGTTGGCCATGCCTTCCATGGTGAACACATGTAGATGATGGGAGCTGAGGCTGACAGCTGGCAGTCCTGAAGGGCTCAGCTCCAGAAAAAACAGAGAGGTAATGAGCATGGGGTGATTTCTCAGGTGGCAGCTGCTCCCCAGACAGCGCCAAAAGCTTCTGTGACAGATGCTCACCCTGTCTGTGAGGCTGGAGGAAGCAAAGCCCCAGGTGACTGAGGTGCTCTGGGAGTCCCTGGAAAACACAAGCATCCTTGCTCAAATGAGGCCCGGTGATGATGCTAAAAATTTTCTAGGAACACTTGAGCATCTAGCTGAGACTGAGAACTGCCCTGAGGATGTGGAGATCATTATGCCAGCCTGGCTGGGAGGAAGAGCTCAGCCAGCTGACTGAGGAGGAGGCACTTGAACCTGCAGAGCACTGCCTGCTGCAGCTCTGTACTCACTTGCCCTGACCCAGGGACTCGCTGCTTCTGGTGAGGGATTGGGTGGGAAACTTGTGCCCCTGGGTCCCACACCCCTCTGGGCAGAAATCCTGGCAACTTCCCTATCGCTGTATGTAAATTAGAGGTGCTTTCACCTAGAGGAACAGCAAATAATCTAGGAGTTCAGCTTTTTGTGTCTTTCAAGAGGTCTCAGGAACAAGTTTGCAACTACATTGTAAACTCAGCTTGAATAATGGAAAACTACCCAGAAATCAGACTGCACTGTGGAGTGTGAGGAACATAAAGATGGAGTGTACAAAATGAGAAAAGGACAGTGCTCTGTCAAATAGACAGAGTACTCATAGTTACAGGCAGCTGGACCTGCTTGCCTCCGAAACAAGAACCACATCAAATCCTGATGGATGCACCCACAAGTGCTGAGGGGTCTGGCAGATGTCATTGCAAGGCCAGTCTCAATAATCTTTGATTGATTATAGCACCTGGGAGAAGTACCTGAAGACTGGAGGACAGCAAACATCACTTCTGTATTCAAGAAGGGCAAGAAGGACCCAGGGAACTACAGGACAGTCAGTCTCACCTTGATTCCTGGGAAGGTAATGGAGCAGCTAATCCTGGAAACCATTTGCAGGAACATGGACGAAAAGGAAACCACGAGGAACAGCCAGTGTGAATTCACCAAGGGGGAGTCACGCTTGACTAACTTGATAACACTCTATGATGAAATGAGAGGCCTGGTAGACAAGGGGAGAGCTGTGGACATTGCTTATGCCAACTTCAATAGGGCCTTTGTCTCCCATTCTCCCAGACAGTGATGAATAAGCAAACAGTGAGGTGGGTTGAAAAATGGCTGAATGGCTGGGCCCAGAGGGTGGTGGTGCAAAGACTACTTGGAGGCCAGTATCTAATACTGACTCCCTGTAAGCCAGAGGTCAATATTGGGTTTAGTCCTGTCCAACATCTTCATTAATGATGTAGATGGTGGGGCAGTGTACCCTCAACAAGTCTGCTGATGACACCAAACTGGACGAGCAGCAGATAAGCTAGAAGGTTGTGCTACCATCCAGAGGGACCTCAACAGGGTGGAGAAATGAGCTGATAGTTATCTCATGAAGTTCAACAAGGAGAACTGTAGAGTACTGCACCTGATGAGGAACAGCCTTAGCTACTTAACTGGACCTGTTAGAAGGGGTCCAGTGGAGGGCCACAAAGATGATCAGAGGGATGGAGCACCTCTCCTACGAAGAAAGGCTGAGAGAGCTGAGACTGTTCAGCCTGGAGAAGAGAAGGCTCAGGGGGATTGCATCAACATGTATAAACACCTGAAGGGAAGGTGCAAAAAGGAGAGAGCTAGGCTCTTTTCAGTGGTGCCCAGTGATGGTCCCAGAGGCAATGGGCACAAACGGAAACACAGGAGGCTCCCTCTGAACACCAGGAAACTCTTTTTTATTGTGGGGGTAACCAAGCACTGGCACGTTTCCCAGAGAGGTTGTGCAGTCTCCTTCCTTGGGGACACTCAAAAGCCATCTGGACATGGTCCTGGGCAACTAGCTCTAGCACTGCAATTGCAGTGGTAGCTGGACTGGGGTAAAACTGTAGCAGCGGTGTGACAGAATGGGTGGTTGCAGGTCCCCGCTCAGCCCTGTATCCTGGGGCTGTGTACTCTGTGGGACAAACACTTTATAATGTATGTATAATATAATGTAATAATGTATAACACAAATGCAAGTCATGGCTTCTGGGAGACTGCCTCAGGAGATGGCAGGCTGAGGCTGTTGGCAATTGTGCCTTCTTGCAATAAGGACAGGGTAACTTCCCCATCCCAGGCAAAGGTAGAATGAGGGAAAGATGGAATTGGTATGGGGAAGAAGGGCATGATGGCTGGGAAACTGTCTCTAACTTGCTCTGTTTCTCATCAAGAGCTGCCCCTTCCTGCCATATGTCTACAAGCCTTGCCTGCTGGGGAATCAGAAGTGTCCAGGTATGTGACACGAGTTGAGAAGCAGTGGAAAGCTTGCAAGATGTGCTGTGACTAGGTAACACTACTGCTGCTGAACTTAGCTCTTTGGAAACTACAGCATGAGCAGGAGGATGAAGTAAACCTGGGAGATAAGCTGTCCGTGGTACAGTCAGAGAAAGTAAGGCAGCTGGTGAGTTTTCCCTGCTGATGTTGTAAACACATCTGAAAAATTACTTCCCTGAACATTATGTTTACCTGAAATTTGGGAGCCCAGCCCAAAGGGATCTGTTCCAGACACTGGGGAAGCTCTGAGATACAGTAAAGGGGCAAGAGCTGCTGAAACCTGAAAAGCTGCCCAGTGTGACACAGCCCAAGCCTGTTACACTGAAAACCTCTCAGTGTGTCTGACTCCATAATGAATTCCAGAGGGGTTCGCAGAGCACAAACTTGATGCATCCATGATGTTACAGACTGTTAAAACACTTGTAGCAATCTGTCCTTACAGGCTTTTGGCACGTACTCAAGGGGCTCCTGGCAAACCCTGTTATTCTCAGAATCCCAACAGCAGACTAATTGTCCAGCATCGCATTTTACCCTGGCTGGTTTTGCCCCTTCAACTTGCCACAGCCTCAAACCCCTGTCCCCAAGCCCCCTTCTCATCCCCTTTCAGACAGCGGCTGCATGTATGAACTAGCTTCCCCTCCAATGTATGCTTCAGACTGGAAAAAACCCAACCCTCCAATGCCGATTCATCAGAAAGATCACATCAAGCCCATCTAACGTCTCTCTCTGACAGGGTAACTGGCCTAGCAGACTGGGGGTTGTAGTAGATGTGATACATCTTGACTTCAAGGCTTTCGATACAGCAAAAGGCATGAAGCTCTCATAAACAAACTATGGGGGGTAAAAAAACCACGGTCGGAATTGCCAAAAGGTGCATGCAATCACCAAGAAGTGTATGCATCTGGTTTGGGGAGATTGCACTGTTAGAGTGAAAAGGCACTTTCCAACAGTGCCGTGGAAATTGGCAGATACATTTTCATCAGTGAGAGCTTAAGCTGTGTAGTAGGAAAAGGTTTTTAAGTATCGAGCAATAAAATTCTGGTCTAGATTGACCAAGGGAGCCCTGTCACTGGAGGCTGTTGAGAACACGTTCAACAAATATCTGTCAGGGATGAGTTGTGCTTGCTTAATCTTGTCGCTGGGTCAGAAGGATGAATTAGATGACTGCCCGAGGTCTCGTCCCAATTTCATTTCCCCCAATTAAATTAAATAAACCTCAGAAATTATTGGCAGAAGCAAGCTGTACTCACAGTGTTCCCCCCCAGTCAGGCATTAGACCAGCACTCACCCCGTCCAGGTGCAAACTGGGTTGAGGACCTATCACTCGTCCCTCTGATGCTGAAAACCAGCATGACGAAACACTTTTGGCTCTGCTGTCTGCACACGTGTGTGCGGTCCATTCGGTTAACATGGGCTTTTGTGTATTTCTCCAAAGGACTGAGCCTTTTCTCAGATTGCCAGGTTTTGAATTTCCTTTCTCAGAGGGCTTATGGGAGTGGGTGTTACGTGGGAGAAGCAGTCACCTGCATAGAGAACATGAGGCTATGGACTGATCTCTTACCCTTTAAGGAAAGACTCTTCCAAGCATGGAGCAAGAAAACATAGGCTTGTGGACCTGCCTTCAGCACTTCTTTTCTTATAATGCTGTGCTGGTCGTGCTAACCTGCTCTGCCTGCCAAGGAAGCACAGCAAATTGCAGGGAGAGGTAGGTCTGTGCAGCCTTAAAAAGAGGCAAACTCTGACAAGAAAGGGACTGCCTCACTCGATCATGGTGGAGTTCCTTCCCTTCCATAATGGCTCATTTCGCTGGGCGCATCCCCGTGTATAAAAGAGATTTCTAGGGAGAAGTCCACCCATCTCAGCCTTTAGCTAAGCTGAAGAAGCCGACCCTTCTCCACGTCCACTCACATGGAGAGCAGGGGGAGACTCGGAGACAGTTATTCTGGCTCCCCCACATCGCTGCCAGCCTCAAGCCCACTTCCAACAATGGGTGACAAATTGTATGTAGCATCCTAAATAAGATTAATGCAATGATCTCTTTAAGGCTGTTGTCTTTGTGATCACGTCACATCAGAGCTTCATAATCATCTTCTGAATGATGAATGCACCCAGATCTGTCCTTCCTTCTGACATTTCTAAGCAGTGAATCTTTGAGTGTAAAAGACATTCCTGTTAGCAGGAGCAAAGAACACGACCTCACACTTCTCTGCTCCAGACTGTGAGTAATTCTTCTAAATGCATTTAATCAGCAAACTTCCTTTTCATGCTGCTTTTTTTGCTGAGCTGGAGCCATTACTGCAAGCAGAATTATTCCCAAGGCCAGTTACATTCCTCCATGGTGGCAGTTCCCTTTTGACTCCACACGTCATCTGCCTTTCCCCAGCATTTTACGCACCTAAAATTCTCCTACTAATTCCTCTCCCTTTAGCTTATCTAGCTGCCTTCCAGCCTTTACTATATTGAATGCCCTACCGAATCCAGCTAGATTAGATTTACCGATTTATTTTTTTTTATCCAGGTAAGGGACAGGAGGTAAAGAAAAGGATCAAGTTAAGGGCACACAGTGCTTTTGTTGATAAACCCATTCTGTATTTGATTCCATTTTCCACTTACTGCTGTAGCCTTAATTTTGTTTTCCTTCTGTAATTTGTTCTTAACCTTATGCTCTACTGAGACTAGACTAATGCGTTTGCAGCTGCCCAGGGTACTTTGTTTTCTCTCTTCCTGAAATATAGCTCCCTTTTTCCAGCCCTGGCATGCTTACCCTGAATTTGATGGATATGCTGCAAATCTTTGCTCCCAAAACTGCAGTTTCCTCAGCCAGTTTAAAAAAAAACAAACCCCACAAATACAAAGGTGAGCCAGCGAGCTTCAGTCTTGCTGTGATAGAGCTTCTCGAGTTTTGCTTCTGCCTCAAAATGATAATTTACTGTTCTCCACCCTTTCTTCTGTCCTCTTCTCCCACCCTTTTCAGCATCATCCTCTTATTGAGAAACGAATCAAGGCAGCTGTAAAGACCTAGAGGTGCTTCAGCAGCACTGTGGGGAACACTGAAGGTGGCATGAGGAGCGCACCAGGCACTACAGTCTCCTGGTGGACCAAATGCTACGGCTTAGGCTAGTGGACAGGTGCATTTCTCAAAAAAGGGGAACTTGCGAAGTGAGTGTCTAACTTCTGAATGAGAAGAGATCCTCTGAAAATCATTACATATGCTCTGACTGCACAGAAACATGCAGACACCTAAGCCAAGAATGTAAAGGAGTAATTAAAGTTTCTCTGTTTCTGAAGAGGCAAAGGTAGTGATAGGGGAAAAAAGCTCCTAGATCCTGCAATACAGTTTTCAATGACATTTTGGTGACTGCTGCTGTTCAGAAGAACATGGATGTCACAGCTTAGGGAGTCATCTCCAAACCAACTAGGTCCTGCTGTTAGGAGATTCACCTGTACTTGGAACACAAGTAAGATGGGTCAAGTAGGGCTACAGAGGGTGGCAAGCCAGCTGGAGAAGAGATGTTCATGCGGAAGGGCTTCATAGCTGCTAACGCTGCTGTCACTATAGATGCATTTCCACAGGGCCAAACAAGCATACCACCACCATTCTGGCTTCCAGCATTATGAAGACAATGAACATTGGCTCACAGTGGATCAGCAGCACAAAATCACTGATCCACAGGAAAAAGTCAGGTGGGAAGGAACCTCCAGAAGTCTCTAGTCCAATCCTGAAGTCTCTAGTCCAATGCTCTGCTCACAGCAGGGTAAGTCCAAAGCTAGACCACGTTGCTCAGGGCCTTGCTCATACAGCTTCTGAGTATCTCTAAGGGTGGAGATTCCCCAGTCTCTCTAGGCACCTGTCCCACTGCAGAACTGCTCTCAAGGGGAAGAAATTTTTCCTTTATATATATGTTCAGAATATGCCTTGTTGCGGCTCGTGTCCATTGTTTCTTGTCCTTTCACTGTGCCCTCTTCTCAGGATCTGGCTCCATCTTCTCTACAACTTTCCCTTAGGTAGGAGAAGACAGTGGTTAGATGTCCCCTTGGCTTTCTCTCTTGGACAAACCCAGCTAACCCAGCCTTCTCCTTTCGTATTTGTGTGCTCCATCTCTCCACTGTGGGGTCCTTTTGCTGGCCACGCTGCAGTTTGTCAACATCTGCTAGATCCATTTCCGCTAATGCAGCCCAAGCTGCAAGGATCCTTCATTGCTTGAAAGGCTCACTGCTGAATCACCTTCAAAATGCTTCTTGAGACTTTTTGCGGCCATCTAATAAAATCCCTTTTTGTTTAAGCCTGTTGAGGTTATCACCGCAGAGAAGCCATCGCACCGCTGGAACAGGTTTTGCCTGTGCACATGTGGTGTGCTTTGGCTGTGACCATGCAATAGAGATCCTTCTCCAGGCAACTTCCGAACTGATTGTGATTTTTTTCCTGTGCTGAAGGTCCTCAGGTGCAGCCCCTCTGGCACAACCAGCAATACTTTCTCCTCCTTTCAAGTAATGGGATTTGAAACTGTGGCACATTGGCCAGAAGATTTGGTAATTAATTGCCCTTACTACAGCAGCCAAATGAACTCCATCTGTAGCCAAGGTTGATCAGTCCCAGGTTACTATGTTCCTGCCCAACAGGGATCCCCACACTCCCAGTTCCAGAGCAAACTACTTCTTTCAGTGAAAAAAAGCAGTAGACCATTGTCCCATATGCTTCTAATTCCAAAGTGTATCCAGGGGTGTGATTTCTGCTCCTTGCCCGTAAGAGAAGAGACGCCACTAAAATGCAATGATTCAGGCAAGCAGGCACATTCAGGATAACACATACTGTAACTCTCCGTTATCATGTTTTCCTCAAACCTTAAACAACACTAACCAGAGAAGTTACCAAGCAGGGGAAGATGCAATTTATTTCCATGCAGCAGAAAAAAAAAAAGCCAGGAACGATGTGCTGAAATGCTCTCTGCTGTATGCTGCCAGGGGATTTAATCAGCCGATTGCCAAAGAGATGTCAGTTCCCTGAAAGAGTGAGGACAACATGCCTTGCTGAGAAATGTACTCACAGGATTAAAATATCAGCTTCAGGATAAACCTAATATTGTCCCACAAGCAGATGAAAATTTGGGCAAGAAATGAACAGCCTTCATCCTTAAAATGTGTGTCGCTACATCAACACACTTTCCAAGCCCGTCTGTCCATCGCTGTCTACTGCTCAGGTACCCCCAATTAATTCAGGTAACACCGGAGGCAACTTACTGAGCGTGTCAGGCCCGGTCTACCAGCCCCAGAAGCCAGCCAAGCAGGATCCTGTGACACCAAGTACCACCTATATTAATGGGTCTACCACCGTGAGCAACACTGTTTAGACACAGCAGACAAAAGATGTTTAAGCACAGAGCATACAGTGGCAACACGAGCGGAAGGTCAGTAGTCATTACTGAAGGTCCAGCAGTGGATGCCTTGTGTTAGGGTGGTGAGGAAGGAGAGAGATTTCTTTCTCAGGAGAGCTGAAAAAGCAGGGAAGAGCTGAGGTGGGAACGTGACAGTCAGATGTGACTGTGGAGGAGGTAACAAGGACGGGAGATGGAGCAGGCAGGCAGCGTGGAGGTGTGAGTGTGCCACCCTCCTGGGTCAAAGCCATGTAGAAGAGCTCATTACAAAGGTTGGGGGAAAGCAACTTTGGGCTTAGCTGGCATTCTCCACACATTTTCCCTTCTGAGCTTGTCAGAAGCTGGTGCCCTCAGCAGGAGGCGGGCACCCAGCTGTGCTACTTGCATGCTTCTGCTCCCAGGAGGGAAGCCCCACTAACCTCCACCGACCACCCCCTCCAGGGCTCAGTTACCTCCTGCAGCTGCTTTTACATTGCTGCTGGCTTATTTTCTTGCCAGACAATTGTAAACCTCTCTCAGTCGCCCCCTTTCCTGGCAGTGCCGCTGTGAGAACCCCATGGTTGCTGCAGTGTGGCTGCTCTTCCTTGCACAGCTCCGAGCCCTGAGATGCCGTGTTCAGAACAGTACAAGCGCTGAGTTTTCTAAAAGAACAAGCTGGTCTGGAAGCAGCCACTGGGCATGCATCATGCTACTTGCCCAGGGGCCAGCTCAAGCGAGAAGCCCTAAGCACATACGTGTGGGATACAGGCACATCTCACCAGGGAGAAACCCACGGTGGCAGCCAGGTGCTCTTCCCTGGTGCAGAAAAGGAGCAAGGGCAGACAGGATAAGTAAAGGCAGTCATCAGAGAGCTGGGAAAGAGGGTGAAGAGGTCAGCTGTACTCTCCAGAGATGCACACCCCTATTTCTCTGATTTTGCCTCCTCCTAAGGAAAGGAGATAAGAGAAATCAAGTGTCTGTGACAGATGTTAGTCACGCTGCCTCACGTGCTACTGAAGGGTGCTCGGCAGCGCTGGGTGGGAGGGGGAGCAGAAAACTCCAGGCACAGTAAGAAAAAATTAACCACTTTCTCCCACTCCTGAGCTGGCAATTGCAACTTTCCCTTATCCGGCATAGGGCATTTTGACAAGCTCTGCCAATTACCAAGTGCAGGCCAGCCCTCTTCTCGGAGGAGACTGAGACTTCTTTCTTTCTAGGCAGCATGCAGAGAGGAAGGAGAGCTGAGAGGCTACAGGGGACTCCGGGGCAAAGAAGAGGCAAAAGCGATGTCAGTGCCAAGCCAGATTTCCTCTTCCAAGGCATAAGATTGAATACATTTGCTGCGTTGCAGAATGAGGAGAGAAATGTCACCTTCAGAGGTGATCTGACAATCACAAAAATAAATTACATAGAGGGAGGAAAAAAAAAAAAAGATGAGCATTTGTGAATATTCATGAGCAAGTCAAAACCCCCAAATTAACAAGGAAATTAATTTCCAAACTGATTAGGCTGCCAACTCCTTTTATTTAAATAAATCAACAATTGCCTTCATGTGACTCCTGCTGAAGAACGCAGAGCTAATCCTGGCTCCTCCCAGGAGGAAGTTTTATGCTGCCTGGGATGACCAATACCCCCGCACCTTCTGGGGACAGATGGGCGCTGCGGCTCCAGCCGCCGGGACATTCCCCTTTGCCCACTGCTCCGGATGTTGCGGTTTCACGATCACCCGAGCCAATCTAACCGCTGGCTGCTATAGTCATGCTCTCCCTGGTCCCACCCTCTTACTCATGCTGGCTCTGAAAAGCTGTTCCAGCATGCCAAGCTGGCAGAAAACTCACGCAACAATTAAGAAATTTCTCCCCAGTGTACTGAAACAGCTCAGCCAAATGCCCAGTGAGCAACACCTCAGGTGAGGAAGGAACCTCACCGGACTTGGGAGGCGAGCCCAGTACCAAAATTAGCCCTGCTATGAGCCATGGAATGAAGTAGGTGATATCTAAAATTCTCTGCCCACCTAAATTTTAGGAGTCTGAGACAGAGCAGACCTATAACAGCCACTCTGGCTTGGTGATCTCGTGCAGTGTCTCCAGTTCGGCGCAGGGGCAATCAGCCAGCCCAGCTTAGCAATCCCGTGTTGCCTTCTCCAGTCCCTCCCGCCTTCTCCTGCACCATCGTCAAGGCTTTAGGGACTGCCTGCTGCTCCAAGCGCAGTCACTCACGCTGCGCAGCAAGGCAGCCGGTAGTGCCAGCACCGGGGAGACAGCGGGGAAACTGCCAGCCACAACTTAGGTGGGCTGAATCTGTGAAACTGAATTCTCAATGAGTGAGGATGCACTGCAGCCCTCTCTGGGGTCAAGCTGTGAACAGTTACAAGTAAATTAATGAAAAGAAATAAAAATAAAAATAGGCATTTAGGTGCAGTTGCATCCAGCTTGAGTGTGGAAAGGAGGGTATTGCCCTCACTCTCCTGTTCCCCACAGCATTAGCACACAAATGGGGTGGCCCAGTTTGCCAACCTGGCTAGAAAACCATCTTGCTGAACGCTCTTTCTGCTGGGTTGACATGACACACACGGTTAGCGTTTGGCCAGGGAAGCAGCAGGGCCAGCAGAGGCAAGGGGGCAGGCGGCCCCAGGTGACGGCGGCCAGCCTTCAGGTCAGCGCATCTCCACCAGCCAAGCCCTCCCATGTGCCATCCACGCTGCCAGCAGCCCCAACGCCCGAGCCACAGGAACTGGCCAGGAGCCGGGTGAGGGCGAGGCCGGCGGTCTCTGCCGGCTCGGCAGGCCACAGCGGCTGGGGCCTGGCTGGGAAGGCGACAGGCAGGAGGGACAGGCCGGGCGGCCACACCCTCACACCCGGCTACCGACACCGGCCGAGGGCAGCAAGAAGCGCGGCGAAGGAAGCAGCGGCGGAATTATTCATAAGGAGTCATGAATATTCATCAGGGCGGCTGCCCCCCTCCTCCCCGCGCCGCGCACGTCACGCCGGGAAGGCCGCCTCGGCC
>VZRU01004454.1:0-21921 GCA_013398155.1 Pedionomus torquatus | reverse complement strand
TTTTAATGAGTCATTCTCTTGTAAAAGTTCAGAAAGGATACTCATCTTCAAAAAGCTGACAGTATAAAAATGATATTTTAGAATAAACACACTTAGGGATGATTCTTGTGACTTTTTTTATTACGTGTTCCTGGTGCATTTTTCATGGTGCTCATTATAGCACTGTCATTTCCTCATATTTTAAAATTGTTTGATTGTACTTTTTTTTTTTGTTCCTTGATCTTCAGCATTTATGGTAGCACTGATGGTAGAAAAATCCAACTGTGTTACACTGCTTCTCTGAAACATACATATGCTTTACATTGTGCCCTGAGAGATCCTTTGGCGAGGTACTGTTATAAGAACTTTGCCAATGTTTCTTGTCACTGATGGTGATGTCCTGTAATATGAATATATATATCCATGTAACACATGTAAGGTTTTATTTTGTGAAGTAATAGTATCTCCAAGTGCAGTAGTTACTGGCAGAAAACTTGTACTTAAAAAAAATAAGTGCCACTGCTTGAAGTTACATCACTGCATGATGTTGTCTTGGAATTTCAGAAAGGTGACCAAAGATAGCTTTGGATCTGGAGCTGTCCGATAGCTATGTAGCCTGGTAAGATACACTGGTGCAGTTACTGTCTTGTGTTGCTCTGAGTTTACCAACACTAACCAGGAATGGCTACACTTCATGGCTTCTGCAGACTGCATAACAGCTTTTTGATTGTCTTAACTAGTGACTTTCTGTTTATGTATAGCTTTATACCACCAACAGACTGAGGGGTTTCAACCCCCACCCCCAAGGAATTGTCATTCTATTCTTAAACAGGGTGAACTCCTAAGAAAAGTTGTATTTCAAAGATTTTAAAATGACAAATAAATTGTGAATATGCTGCATTACAGGGGTGGAGTGTGCAGTTATCAGCTTGTTCTGGATTAACTGGCAGCTACGCAAAGAGTAACTTTTTTTTTTTCTTCCTGAAGAAGTTGCCAGGAGCTTGTCTGCTCAGAGTAGAAACCTGCCAGCAGTTTTTGAAGTGGGCTGTGATTAGAGATGAACAGGGTTTTTATTTTTTTTATAAATGGAAACACTTTTCATGAACTGGAATAACTTTGCCTCTGTCGTAGTGGTAAGCAGTGTAATCTTTTGGCAGACTGTAATTATATGTTTTTCTCAATCTTTGCTTTATCTTTTTAATGCTAGGCTCTTTTACTCATATTAGAAGCTCTTTTTTGCAATAGCTCTAAATATAGTTAATATTTTTCTGAACAAGGTTATTCTGAATCAAAATTCTATATAAACCCTTGAAACTTATTGCATTAAACCCCTGTTTATTTCTATCTCTTATTCCCCACACACTCCTCTACTGGGTCATGAGAAACTCTGTGATCATGCAGCTCCTTTTCTTTCTGAGGTGCTTTTTGGGCTTGTGGACAGACATTCTAATTCCAAAGCGTATACCCTCATGTAGGAGTGTTTTTCTGGGGAACACTCTCGTGTTAGTCTTGTATAATTTTAACTCATGTGAAGTCATGTATTTTTATTGTGTCCGCTTATTTTTGTGTCTCCTTTAGAGTTTGCTTTGACAAAGCACTGAAGGTTAAGCAAACAGGACTGTGATTTCCAGTGTGATTTTTTTTTTTTTTTTTTCCCTGCTTCTTAGCAAATATGAATACTACTACTGGCTTGTTGCTGGCATGTTCATAGCTTAGTGCTGCTAGACTTACAATTTCATAAGAGTTCTTTAAAATTGCTGGGTTGTTTTTTTTCACTGTTCTCCTGAGCACATTAATTTTTAGAACTTTGCTTTAATGGTGGGTATGGTAGCTTCTGTACCTTCGCTCATCAGCAGTATTCACTTGTTGAAGTGAAGAGCAAGTGTCCAGATACTTACAAAGTATATTTAAATTGCCTAATTTAAACTCCCTCATTTCATAGCACTCCTGCTTCTTAGATTTTTTTTTTCTAGTTAGGTATTTGAAAAAGCTCTTGCTCTTTTTACTGTATTTCACAATGTACCTTTTTTAGTACATTTAACAATTTGTGAAACTGTCAAAAATACAAATGAGTTATGACTGTGTGTTTTATCAGCAATCTACGATTGGCTTGCTGGTGAGAGGAATGTTTGGGGTTTTTTTTCCTCCTGTGGCTTACATTCATCCTCTTTATTGATGTATTTCTAGCACTACTTGTCCAACTAATCTTAATTCAGATTCTTTTAGGTTTTTAGACAATTTGATTTGAAGAAATTCCAGCCTTCCTCTGCATTCAATTATCAGAGTTCCCCTCTGCCACTGGCTTCATTGCCTTTTTGTTCTTGGGAATTTAGCTGCTAATTTAACTTACAAGTGAAACAGATTACATAGACTGTTACTATGGGTTCTATAAGATCTTTGAGGTTTTTTGAGAAAATGCTTAGTGCTGTGTCTTGTTTGTGAAGAGACAGATAACATTCTGTGACAAACCTTGGTATTTATACACTCTAATATTGTGAAATTACATTCAGATGGTATTTTATAATGAATTGCTTCCCAGTAGTGTTTACCTGTTTTTTCATGTCTAAAATGCCAGTTTCCAGCAGCAGGGGCAGTTAGCTCTCTTGCAGTATTCTGTAGAACCTCCTTTATAGGTCATTCAATTCAGATGTTCAAAGGTGTGTAGCAGATAAAAACAATAATTTTGCAAGTGGTCAACTGAAACTGCAAGAAATTTTGCCTGGATAACATAGACAAAAGGTGCAACTCTTTCCCTGGTTCAAAGAATTTACTACTTTAAAGAGATTAACTGCTGTTTCTGTGGTTCTAGGCTGAAAGTACAAGGGGCTGGTGGCTTATATTACAGCATTAATTGGGGAACTCTGAGGCTGGTTCTCACAGCTGGTGGCTCTAGAGGAGGGCTGCTCTCTTCTGTTGTTGGATCAAATATTCAGAGATTGTTTCTATGCAGGTGAATTTTAATTATCTTGCGGTCTTACTTGAAAGAGAAAAGGAGAGTTTCAGTTTGTTTATTTATAGCCTGTTAACACTACAGTATCTAAATGGCATGACATACACACCAGGCAAACATGCTGGCATGGACCCAGGCATCAGAACAGGTGGTGCCATTGAGAGTGGTGAGTGACAGGGCCTTGATTTGTAGTGTAGCTTTTCTTTTACGTAAGATAGGTCATGTTTTTTTTCTAGGAAGTGAATAAGAAACAAAGAGACCCTTTAATCAGAAGGTAATGGGAAGATGAACAGCAAAGACCTGAGATAAAATTTATATATGCCTGAAGTAAAGGTGAATGAGAGAGGGAACCTGAGGGATTTCCTCGCACATCATCTGGTTTGTTTGGGGACTTCAGCACTTCAGTTTTTTGGAGTGAAATGGAATGGGATGTCACTTTGTTAGTTGTGTAATATAGCATATAACCGCAGCCTACAGTAAGAAATAGAGATGTGATAGATGTGATCAGGTATTCAGAACTGTAAATCACTTTTATCAACTTCTACACTTCAGGAAGGCCAGTGTAATGCACCAGCCTTTTGTGGTTGGGTTTTGTTTTGGGGTTCTCTTCAGTTATTTGCTAATGTTATGTCACATGTTGTATTCTTTATAACATACAGCAAAATAATTTTTCACGTAATTAGCAAGACATGGAAGTGAAGCGCCTAAGAAATATCTCTGCATGCATGCAAAATATTTGGCACCTTGCATTTTTCTGAGAAGTAACATCATGATAAATTTAGTATTAGGCTAATAAGTATATTAGCAATAGATCTCTCTAGCACTGAACTGTAAAACAAGTAATGAAATACGCTGACATACATCAGCTTTATTAAAAGTTACATGAAAGGAAAGAAATTGTGGCAAGAAAGCATGTTAAAATATCTCATTAAAGAAAGTTTATGTTGAGGTTTCATTTCAAAAACTGGCAGCAATGATAAATATGGAATCATACAGTCATTTATTTTGGAAGTGACCCCTGAAAGTCACCCTTTGCCCACAGTGTGATCAGTTAGAGCAGGTTTCTCAGAGCATTGTCCAGACAAGTTTTAAATATCTTTAGGCTGGACATTGCACAGCCTCTCTACGCCTGTGTTTAACCCTCTTTTAATCAGCTCCCTATTTGCATATGACTCCTCTTGGAGATTTAGGTGCTCTATATTGGTGTGTTTCCTGCAGTGCTCTAACGCATGTGACAGTGTACCTCACAAACTGACATTCATGTACCTAAAGGGGGGATAATCTACACCTTACTACACTTTGAACTGGCCACCTGCTAGCTAGGATGCAGGACCTTGCATCCTCCCGGAGGGATGCTGCCCTGTCTGTCCTGGCCAGGTACCATGATGCAGTCAGCAGGATGACTTCTGGAAATGTCAAACCTGGTTTTGACTGGTGCTGTTTCTTGTCCAGGGTCTCTCCTACTGCTATAGACTTTCACATGTTTTTTAAACTTCTTTTTAAGAGGACTCCTTTATTTCAGCCCCTTCTTTCTAATTCCCTAGTTAGTTTGCCCTAACTGATAATACTTTTCATCTTCAGCATGACCCCTTTTTGGGCAAATATCCTGACAAGATGGTTTTGTGTATTTGATTCACACATGAAAATTCCTGTCTTTACATTTGTTATCATTATCCAGACCGTTTTGCAAAGGGTAGGCCTTGCAAGCACTGCTCACTGTGTCCCCTTGTGTCACTAAGCAATGATGTTACAGTTCTTGTCTGTCTTTTGTTCCCAGTGTTCTTACGGTTGCCTGTTTCTGTGTCCTTAACAGCCTTTGCAACTTTTGGCTTCAGCTGAGCTTTCATAAACCCTCCTTGTAGGCAAAGGCAACATCTCTGTATCCCTTCTAGGGAATCTGTCCCTATTTCCTCTTTTGGATTTGAGCTCAGTGAGGAGTTCGGTGCTTATCCTTCCATGAGAAGCATGGCAGATGGTTGGGAGATGCCATGCTTGCCTTCCTCCACAGTGACTTTGGCACAACTATGCTACATCGAGCCTGAGACAAAGTGCTTTTTGCTTGTTTAAAGCATCATCACCTAGCTTTTTAAAATACACTCCTCTATATACATTAGTACTTACTGTCAATCTCAAAAGTGCTGTGCTAAAAATAGCTATATAACCTATTACATTCAGTTCCCCAGATCAGTGTTCTGACTAAGAGAATTTCACTGAATTAAAACAAAACCATGTCAGTTGTCTGTTAAAAGTGATGTGTTGTTTAAAGGTTGTCCACAAATGCAGGTCTATGTTATGTAAAATTTTCACTTAATGTGGTAAATATTTAATTAAGAAATGCAGCCCTTAATATACATATTGAAGTAATTTCATTTCATGTTCAGTGACTTTTAGTAGGTAAGTTTGAATTCTGTTGCTTACATGAACTGATCTACTGGAATAACCAAATTTCTTGATTTCTTTTTTTTTCTATTTTTTTTTCCTCCTCTTTTTGGCTGACACAACCTTGTGAGAACCTTCTGTAGTAGGGGGGGTATTATTTTGTGTTGATGCAACTTTTGCTTTGGGCTCTATCTGCTTTTCTTATTTGAAGTCAACCAATAAGAATTACTGAAAAAAGATGCAGTTTTTTAGAATACGGGCATTTTTTGGATATGTTTCTTCTGAATGTGGGTAGCAGCCTGTAGCTCAGAGGTTAAACCTTTGCTATGGGGAAGTCCATATTTCTGCATTTATGTATCTCAGTTGATCTGAGTACAAAACATAAGTTTGCTTGCTTGTTTTTAAGATTAAAACCAGACTCTTACTGAATGGATTAGCAATGGCAATATTTGTCCCAGGCCTTCTTGGAGTCTCACTTCACCCTGAGTTTGAGTTCTGCTGTCCTACTTCAAGACCCAACTTAAAATAAGACTGAAGCTGGAATCTTGTATTTCTTCCTGAAAGTATTCTGCTACCTAACACCATAATTAAAGACAAAACAGGCGACAACAAAATCACGTTGTGGGGGAGTAACGAATAAATTAAACCATGAGCCACAAACAGATGGTAAAAGTGCTCCCTGGCAGGTGAGTCCTCAGTGTTGGTCCAAATGCCTGTTTTTGGTCCAAACACTCTGCATTGCAAAATGAATGAGCAGCCTGTGGAGGAATGGATGGAAGCCCAAGGAGCACTAATATGTGCTTCTTCCCAGTGAGTTTGTTACTGGATGATAGAATTGCATCTTCTCTGAACCCTTCAGACATTGTGGGTTTATTCTTCTGCTACTCATCTGCAAATGTTGCGAGCCCTCCTTTGAGATTTTTTACACAATGGAGTTGTTCTGCACCTGCAGTACTGAGTATGTTTACTTTTGATCTCAGAATAGTAACTGGAAATGAATAGGATTATTGCATAATTACTGCATCTGTTGTATGCAGAAGCTTTAAGAAGGGGGACCTCTAGTTTCAAGTCATTTCTCCTTTAGAAAATAATCTATTTCCCTAATGATAGTACTTAGAGAATAGTAAAATACCTACAGAAATTGAAGCAGAATAAAAGACTTTCTGCCTGCAAGGAAAAGAGAGAAGTAGCAGCATGAAGTTATGGAGGGGAGAAGTGCAGAAGCTAAAACAAAACAAAAAGCTGTGATGCTACTTGGTATCTTTTGAGTGCTAGGAAGTACCACAATATAGTTTGGCTTTCTGATTGCTTTCTACAAATAATAAAGTAAAAACTGCTTGCACAAAAATACCCCTGCCGCATTCCGCCTTGTCAACCCCTTTGATTCAACTGTAAGGAACACTTGAATGCTGCTAGTTAGATCCAGTACGAAAGATAGTTCTTGCACGCGTTCAGGATTCAAAAGGCTAGCCAATAGTAGTTCCCTTCTAGACCTTTTCTATTTGCATGAGGAAAATTTTATCCTAAATATGGTATTTTCGTAAGCTCTGTGTTTATGTGAAATAGCTGGACTACCACCAAATTCTTATTTGACATTTGAAAGGATCTGGATGTCAAGAAGAAGGATTTCTTTAGTATATTTGAAAAAACTAATGTAGATCATTTAAGTAATGTTTTGTTGTCTGTGGTTGTGTGTGCTATGTTTTGGTTTGGTGGTGATTTGTATATTCTTGCAATTGATATGAAGTTTCTGGAAGAAGACTAAAGTGGTGTTTTGCATATTATTCTAGGTGTGTGATGATAGTAGGTTTCTCTCACTTCCCAAATTAGGAATCTTGTGTAGCAAAAGAATGTTTGTTTGTCTAGAAGTGTCTTTACTTATGCTATAGTAAAACTTCTGCTTCAGTAGATGACTGCAGTTCTCATTCAGTTGCAACTGAATGAGAACTGCTGCGTTAAAATGTAAATAAAGCCCCATGTACCTGCTTGGATGCTTTGAAAAGTTTGCTGAATTTATATGTTTTGCTTCTTGTTAATCTCTTCTGCTTTGGAGAGACCTCTAATGTTCTTGTAAATTTAATTCGTGAAACTGTTATTGCCTATAGTTTTTCTTCACTTTCAGTAAAATTAAATAGGTACTTATTTTTAGGAGCTGTGAAAAGTGATAGTGGTATGTAATTGTCATTAAGCTAGAAGTATTTGACAGTAACACGTAACTTTGAAGCTGTAGGGAAACTGATGGGTTCTGTTTAATAGAAAACATGTAGGATGCAGTGGTGTTCTATAATGCTGCCATGAGATTTTGTGATAAAGTTTTTCCAGAAGTGCAACTGCTGGATAAATCAGTGCTAATGACATATAGGTTTCTTGAATATTACATAACTAAAGAATTGGAAAATGTGTTACCTTTTAAAATTTGGATTGTTTTTAGTTCCATATCTGAAAAGCTTTTTTCTGTCTGTTTTGGCAAATACAGAACCAGCGAATAAAAATGGGAACTCCTGGATCAGGACGGAAGAGAACTCCAGTGAAAGACAGGTTTTCTGCAGAAGATGAAGCTCTGAGTAATATTGCCAGAGAGGTTTGTTAATTTCAGATTGTCTTAAACTCAGAAGTAGGGATGAAAGTGGTTTCATTAGCCAGAAAAAGTGCATTGATAAGTGTAATTAGACAAAAATATGACAAGTAATACAAACTAAGAATATTTTTGATCACAAAATCACATTTGATGAAATGTTGAAATGATAAGTTAATTGTATGATTAGTGTAACTTCACAGGATCACGCTTAAACCTAGTAGTTATACACTTAGCGAAAGATAAATGAGAAATCTATCTGCTATCTCAGGTCTAAACCCAAAATAATTCCCTATTTGCAGTAAGATATTAAGTAAGATGTACTGTATTACTGTTGAATTTATAATATATTCTTTCAAACGTGGCAAGTCACATTTCTGTCAAAATAAGCCTAGTATGTACTCTACACGTCTTAAGTGTCACCACCTGAAAAATAGAGAGCTGGAGGTAACCAGCTAAAAATGCAATTAAGAAGGTGATACAAAGGCAAAATTTGTATACAAAGGGAAATTTTGTCCCACCAGATACAGGAAAGAGGTGACTGGAATTTAGTCTTGCTTGTTTGGGACTTAAGTTTTTCTGGGAGGAAATGCTCTACCTTGGAAGCAAAAGCATTGGTACTGTTAGTATAAAAGAAGATACAGAAGCTTTGAGCTACACTGTCTACAAAGCTGCTCACCCTAGTTAACATAAATGAGTGCGAAATGCAGATTCTGATTGGCCATGTAATGTAAACTGTTGTCCATGTGTATGTATAGTATATATACTGTATATATTACTTCGGTGTAAGACAAAACCGGTAGGTGATAAATCTTTGAAAACTCAGCTTCTGTATGCATTTTAAAGTGCAGCAGTCATAGACTGTAGGCAAAGGAAATGCACTGTCAGCAAAAAGCCACTTTCATCTAGTTGGTTACTTTCCAGAAATCTGTGTTCACACCAAATCTCATGGAAGTTCTCACCATACCGGATGTGCTCTGTGTGGAGCTCCGGGTCATGTACCGTCTCACTCATCAAATTTCATCTCCTATTTTGGGGGAAAACAATTAACAAACAAGAAGGAATCTGGCTTTAAATGTCTTTAGAGTATCATGTGCGTGGTTCCAGTATCCAGTACAGTAACATCACCTTGCAACTTAGCCTAGAGAAAAAGGTATCAATAACTTGATGTAATAAGAATTATCTTACTTCAAAATTATTGTAAGGCTTTGTTCTCTTACATCTCAAAGCTTAAATTAAAATTAAATTAAATCACAATTTGGGTGTAAATTAAACAAAAAGGAAGGGATTTTGTTTTGCCCTTAATGCTAAACTAAAATAATGCTAGGTCTTAGAGCTAGAAGTGTTAGCTCATAGAGATAAGCAAGTTGAATATATGCGTTCCAAGGATGAAAGTATGTTAAGTCATCTCTCCTTGTCTGCAACAGTAAACTGGTGTCATGGTTTCAGCCAAATTTACAAAAACCAGGTTTACAGAAGGCCCTTCCTCCCCCCCCACAAAAAAAAAGGAGAGCAAGAGATAATAAAATGAATTAAACTACTTTAATGAAGTATTAATACTNGCCAACAGGAGCTGGATTCCAGATCTGGAGTCAGAAACGCTCAGACTGGGATCAAAGACGAACAGGCGGGGTCCTCCTTGGACGTCAGCCATTGAAGAAAGTGAGTTGACCCTTTGATCCCTCAGCTTTTATACTGAGCGTGATGCGGATGGAATGGAATATCCCAGTTGGTCAGGTTTGTGTCCCCTGTCCTGTCCACTGCATGTGTGACCTCTTGATGCTTTTCCACTTCCCACCCTCCAAGGGCGCAAATAATGGAATTCCCTTCCCTTGCTTATTCTAGCAATAGGGATAAGCAAGGGCCTCTCTGCACCATCCCTTGGTGTGATCAAGTTTCATCGCCCTGAGAGTGAACAGTTTCTGACCAATGTGCTGTTAGTTTCAGAGTTTAGTTAGTTAGAAGAGGCCCAGCTAAAAGAATAAAATTGTAAACCAGGAAATTGGTTCTTTTTACCTCAGACCAGGACAACTGGAAAACAACTTGCTGAAAAAGCTCATGAAACTTATTCCTTATCTTAGTACTAATGTAAGTCTGCTAAAGATAAATAAAATTATGTTGATCAGCATATTGTTTAAGGGGTAGCTATTTCATACTGTCTTTAACCAGTTTCTGTCTATTAGTAATTCTTGAAACCTATTTGAAGTAAATTCTTCTAAATCTTCCTTTTGATTTTTCTCATTAGAACTATTTTTTTCCTTTCTAATATTTTGACATTTCAAGGGTCACCTTTTAAGGCTTGTTAGGGAGAATACTATTCAACATATTTCAGAATAAAATGGTTTGTTACCTTTATCATACATGTTTTCAAGTCCATATATGACACTATTTCTTTTGTGTTGCTATATCTTAGAGGTTTTCCTCTAAGAGTCTTAATTTAAATTTGTTATCCAATTTTAAAATAGTGTGAAAAGTTGTATGTCATCATGAATATTGTATTATCATAATCTGTACTACTGTCAGGTTGTTAATCCCTTGGTCTGTGTAGAAGCTGCCCTCGAATCCTATGTTGGACTGCAGCTGTTGGATTGAATCAGTAGCTGTAATTCCTAGTATTAGCCGACTTACTGTAAAGAAAACTACCCTTTAAAGGAACAGAATGCATTTCTGAAGGTAGCACAGCAGAGGCTGTGTCTTTACGTTTGATTTTACTGTACTATACATATGTCTTACCCTGTGAGGCTTGGGGGAAGTGTTTGGTTACTGTGCTGCCATGGGGCATGCCAGCTCTTAGTGTGTGGGTATAGAGAGAAGATGTGCTTTGCTGTTCTGAGGCCATTATCTCAGCAGTAGGACTTGCTTATCTTCATATTGTCAAGGAGTGATATGTTCTTCAACTTCTGAAATCACCTTTTTAGCAACTGTTACTTACAACAGTTGAGTCCTGTAATCCAGAAGTTAGATGTCTTGTGAGGAAAATGTCCGCAAGAGGTGTTCTGGGTATGGAGATGTTAAACAGAATATGCTGAAACAAAAGGCTGCCAGTATGATGTGCATGAGAAAAGCTGCATAGAAGCACCCTGGGGGTCAGAGCAGTCGCACAGCAGCACTAGGAATTATCAGTTCATAATACTAGCAAAGACGTCTAGTGTGCTATATGAAATTTCAGCTTTTTTTCATTAAAGTTCAGATTTCAGAAAACACTACTGTTATTCTTTCTTACCATTCTAATTTGAAAAAAAATGAGATTTCCTTATTTTATGTGATGTCAAAAAAAAAAAGGTGATATCTTCCTTTTGGTAGCAACACAGATCTGCTTTCTAGGAAATTTTGTGTAAATAATTCTTTGGTACTGATCCATTAAATTCATTTCTAGATAGTCTTTTTTTGTGTGCACTGGTTGAATCTGATGTGCCATCTTATGAAAATATTTAATGGAAGTCAAGGGCACATCATAAGTTCCAAGAGGCTTGGAAAAACTGTTTCCTTCTTCTGAGATGTCTTTCATTTTCTCCATCTTTCCTCTGCGTCAGAACACTTTTCTTCTCTTGGTTGTCTCCTTGCCTTCACTTCTTGTAGCTCTAACACTGTTACATAGGGAGTTCTTTCATACCTTTTACTTGCTGTGGGAGTTTGCATTGAGACAAGCTTTCCTGCAATGCCTCTGCGCTAAGTAAGGCACAAATATGCTGAACATCAGTATTGGACTGTGTTACTGCCTTATTCCAAGAGTTACCGGGTCTTTTTTTTGTGTGTTCTGTTGTGTGTTACCCTTCCTGGCATTGAATTCCCTGTGCTCATTGAAACTGAGGAAGAGTAAAGGTGATGGACATATCCAGGGACAGGCATCTGTGCGTCCTGTTCTGGAAGCAATGCATATTATTTGGTATCTTAGATTAGTGGCAGATGATGAGTTTGGAAGTCTTACCTTAGTACAACAGAGAGGATTCCTAGTTTATCCTGTTTGTTTCAGAAGCTGTGGCAAGAGGTGTAAGTTCAGTGTCCAGGTTCCCTGCAAGGAGAAAAGGAACTTGGGAGTGTAAATGCACCCAGTTCCCACCTACATTCAAATAGAGTATTGGCAAGTGTCTGACCCTTCCCAAAGGGTTAATTTGAAGTCACCTAATCTCTTATTTAAATAAAAATGTCTATCTCCTGCAAATATGAAGAGTTCCTTTATACCACCTTCAGGTTCCTACTCTAGCTGTTGTAACAGGCTCTGAAGCTGTTAACTTTTTCAGATTGACAAGGAATGTGAGTCATCTGGTGGGAGGACAGTTTGTTCTGCCTTTCCGAGTAACAGATAGGGGTTGTCTAGTGTGACTTCAGACTCCTGTCAAGATTAGGTTCTTATGTGGGAATTCTTTTGGTTTAAAAAATAACTAAATAGAAATCGCAGTTCACATTCTCCAGGCGATCTGTCAATAACCAGGTTTTACAGGTAGTGAGGGAAATATAGCAGCTTTGTGTAGCTGAAAAAGAGCAGGTCTCAATCCTATTCATCCTACCCATCCTTTTTTGCTGGGTATAAGATCCTTGTACGAGCCAATTCATTCCACCAGCATAGCAGAAAATTCAGAGAACTAATTTGTTGCTAACTTTCTGTGGTGGCAATTGGTTAAATTGGCATAGAGCAGATTGTGAGTGCGGGAGCTGTGTCCAATGAAGGGGTGGTGAGTACAAGGGCTTGAATTTAAAGGTAGAGAACCCCCTTTTTGGTGAATGTTTAATTCTTGAGGAACTGGTCTTGAATTTCCTTCTTAGATTTTGTCTAATAATTGATCAGATCTTATGATTGCTGTTTAAAGTAACTTCTTTTTGAAAGAACTTGAAATGATAGCAGAACTATCGTTTAACATGAACAGCAGTGGCTTAGTATCTTTGTTTTGTCTTTCTTTTTTGATTTTATGCCTTTCTGTGATCAAAGATCCTACAGCTGCATATGTGCCTGTTCATTCAAGACCTGAATTTTTAGATTTAGTGGTACTAATATTTCTGAACTCAGGTCTTCTATCAACATGCAGATTTTTTGCCTAGTAATGGTATCTGTAAAGACTTAGGAATGTATCCTATCCAAAGTTTCATTCTGAGAACTTGGATTTCTTTACTACTTACGTATTGTGGTCTTAGAATTTCTATGTGTTTTTGAGAAGAGATTATTAAATGGGCTACTTAACAAACACATTTCTTTGTAGAAAGGTTTAACTTTTGGTGTTTTCAATTTGCTTCCAGGCAGAAGCCAGGCTCGCAGCCAAACGAGCAGCTCGAGCAGAAGCAAGAGAGATACGTATGAGAGAGCTGGAGCGACAGCAAAAAGAGGTAGCATAAAGCATTGGGAATTATTGCAAACCTTTACTAAAAATCCTAATGGATTATATGTGTTTGCTTGTATCAGACTTTGTCTTTTGGTGTAATTCAGCTGCGTGCCAGTATCTTCAGCATCAGGCAATTGTTAGCTTCTCTCTCCTCCCATGCAATCCTCTTTCCCTTGGGGTTATATGTCTAAAAGGATAACTTGCATTGTATTTATTGGTGGATAGCAACTCACAAAACACTAATCTGAACATTCACTTTTAATTACTTAATATTTATACTCATATTGTGGGGGAAAAAATAGGCTATTAGCACTCTTTCTCTCAAATGAAAAATAGAGCATTTTAAATGTTATTTTTAAATTCTAGCTTTACAGGCAAAATCAGATGCTTGGATGTTTCACTTGTAACAAATGCAATCCTAGCAATCAAAATTGGACAAAAATGAGACTAAATGTTAATCTTTAGCGATTTAAATTTCTGAGGCTTTCTTATTACTGCTTACTTGATTATAAATAGAGGAGAGAACGTAATGACAATGTCCGTAACTCAGACTTGCATAAATAATTTTGCATAGAGCGGAACAGTTTTTAGCTCCTAATGTAAAGTTTAATATGGTCTGGATTTAAATTATTAAACTTGTGGCTGATCCAGTTGGTGATTTTCATGATTTTTCTAAGAACAATTACTTAACATGTGTGGCGGTTTCTTTTGTTGTTGCTGTGCAGAAGGGCCATCTAAATATAGATAACTGGCAGCACAACATAAATAATAAATGTGACCATACCCAAAACTGTACACAGTCTCATGCATAGGATAAACAACTGTGAAAAAATAAGAGAATAGTTTTACTCTATTTTTAATGTATTTATAATATATTTAGTAATTGGATAACTTGGATATGTGATTTTGGTTATGCAGTTTTCAGTTAGTGTCTTCCTGTATGGATTATAACAAAAAGTGTTCACAATAAATAGCTATTGTCAGAATACTTATATTTTTTAAAAAAATTGTAGAATTCAGCTAATATTTTCACATATAGCTTTGTGTTGCTTTACCTATTTCTCCTAAAAAAAAAAAAAAAAAAACCAAAAAAACAAACTTGCATTTCTTGAGGAAAAAAACCCTAGGAACTAGATTTTCAAGTCTGATTATTTCATGGTTATTGTATTTGATTCTGGTTTTGAGATGGCATACAAAAAATTGTGAATTTATTGTTTTTCATGATTCCATTCAAATCCATGTAAATGCTGATGTTTGGGTGTGTTTGCTGAGGTACATTTCATACAATGCTGTGTACATTTCATACACTGTACAAAAGAGGTTTTTGCATTAATTCTATATGGTTCTCAATACTCCATACTTTCAGTTTTCTAGCTGCTATGGGTATCTGATACTGTGATACTACACTGAAGTTTACATGGCATTTAACTTAGATTTTTTTTTTTCTCCAAATTATTTTTTTTTCAAGAATGCAGTCTTGTGTGGTGACTAATCTATATTGTCAATGTTTGTTTGTTTTTACGTTCTGTAGTTTTCTCAGCATTCATATGATAGAAAATGGGCTCATATCCAGAAATGGATGGTAGGCTAAAGCAACCTGTTGTGCATGCCACTCAACTAACAGAGGATTTGGAAGAAGTAATGTACTAATAGTTTGCTGTGTGTAATTGCAAAGTGTTTTGCTACTGAAAACCATTATATAGAAACTATATGTAGGTATATATATGCAAGGTACTTCATGGCAGCAAAAGGCAAACTATGAAAGGAGATTCTTTTCTTAAAATGCAATGTTTATTTTTTCCATCATGTGCTGGCTTAAAGTCATGGATCTATTTAAAACGAAATTACATTAGTTTCTACTTAGGTAGACATGAATAGTAAGTATTTTTACTTCAGTTAATTTCTGGGGACTGGGATTTTTACTACTTTTTTTTTTTTCCCCCTCTTAGCACCTAGCTTGTCTCTTCAATGATGATTAAGTCATTTCTGTGACTTAAAAAAATATATTGTAAAAGACTTGGAAAAAAAACAAAACACCATCCAGCACCCCCCCAACAAAAAAAAAAAGCATCACTTGTGTCGTTTTACCTCCTACCCCTTGCTTTCCGTTAATAATGATAAAATATTTGACTGTTCATTTATATAGATTAAATCCACTAAGTAGGAAGGAGTAGAGATAGTTGAGTTATAATCTGAGAATGATACTGTTCCACTTAGACTATTCAGTACTATGTTTTTTCAGAGAGTTTGTTTCACAAACTTTTAAAAAGGCACATGGGAGATACAAGTCTCTTTTTGTGTTTTTAGGGAGGTGTTCACTGTGTGAATGTTTTCAGTCAGGAAGATTTAAGTAATAGATGCAGAGACTAACCAGAATGTCAAGTAGTTAAAACTACTATGACAGTTCATTAACCAAAAAGCTGAGAAATCCTGGAACTGTCATTAGACTTGCAAAAGTTGTATGGACTTGACATTGCTGACACTTGTGTGTAATTAGCTCATGTCAGTTATAAAGAACAACATGAGTTTCTGTTATCTCTTGGTGGAATTGATGTTTGAATGCTTTCGATGGGATGTACCCATGAGTGCTGAGAGAGCTGGCAGATGTTTTTGCTGGGCCACTCTCCATCATCTTTGAAAGATCATGGAGAAGAGGAGAGGTGCCTGAGCACTGGAGCAGGGCTTATATCACTCCAGGCTTCAGAAAGGGCAAGAAGGAGGACATGTGGAACTCCATGCCGATTAGTCTCACCTCTGCCCCTGGGAAGGTAAATGGAGCGACTTGTTCTGGATGTCATCTCCAAACATCTCAAGAGAGACAAGGAATTCCTGGAGAGAGTCCAGCATAGGGCAATAAAGATGCTGGAGGGATTGGAGCATCTCCCTGAGGAGTAAAGGCTGAGAGAGCTGGGACTCTTTGAGCCCGGAGAAGAGAAGGCTGAGGGGAAACCTTCTTCATGCTCACAAGGATCTGAAGGGTGGGTTGAAGGAGGACAGAACCGGACTTTTCCCAGCAGTTCCCAGTTACTGGATGAGGGGCAACAGGCTCAAGTTGCAACACAGGAAGCTCCATTTGAATATGAGGAGGAAGTTCTTTGGGCTTTCAGAGGCTGCCCAGGGTGGGTGTGGAGTCCCCTTCTCTGGAGACCTTCAAGCCCCTACCTGGATGCAGTCCTGAGTGATGTGCTCTGGGCAATCCTGCTTTAGCAGGGGAGTTGGACTGGGTGATCTCAAGAGGCCCCTTGCAACTCTGACAGTTCCGTGATTACATGAAGACTAAAAGTGTCGTTATGAAATCAAGTTGTTTCCCCACCCACCTCCCACTTTGTGAAATTACTTTTTTGGAGAGTATTAACTAGCCTCTTGAATAGTCACAAAATTAATATTAAACAAGTTGATATATCCAGTGATACTATAGAAGATAACCATGTAAGTACTACAAAAGCCAGCTTTAGGCTTTAGATATCCATATGTGGTTTGGAATTTATAACACTAAAGGTTACTGTCATAAAATCTCTAGAGTAGTTTGACATTGAAAACTGTAGAGAGCGAGTCATTTAAGGAGGGATTCCTAGTTTTAGAATTTTGTTGTAGCCTTTAAATGGGATAGTTTAAAATTAGGCTTAGTCTTAACATGCTTACCTACTGTAACAAAAAAATTGAGAAGCTTATGGCACGTGAAAAATTTTAAGGTTTATTTTTAACTTAGCTATATTTTTGTTCTGCAGCTTCTCATATATTCCTGTGTGTGCATCAAAATGAACAGTCCCTGATCTTTCAACAGAGCAAAAGATACTAAGGTGCCTCAGCTAGTTGTCCTCACTGAAATTTTTTAAGTTGAGTTTATTATTTTTACTGTCATAGAGTAGATTTACCTATAGAACTTATAATTGATCAATTTGCTTAAGAAGCTTTGTTCCTATAATATAGGAAAAAATCTGAAATATCTATGAGGCAACTGAGAATGATCATCTCTATTAAGGCTAAAATAACTTTGTAAAATGGTCACAATCTGACCATTAATCTGAGTAATTATACTAAATTTCTTACTAATGTAGCTTTGTAGAGCTTTTAATTTTATTTTTACTTGAATTTCTTTTTAAAAACAATCTTGTACTCTTTTCTACTTTAATACAGTAATCAGAAAGAAGTTTGACTACTGAACAACAACTGTTAATTATATTAATCCTCCTTATTTACATCTTTTGAATGTAGTGTGTTGGCATACACACCCAAATTGGGTGAAATCATGCTTCTAACTTGAATGAGTTCCCTTGCCACAATAGATTATTCAAAATAATAATAGCATTATTACAGTGCATAGCATTAGAAGTGTTAACAGCATGTTGCTCACCTTTGCTTGTGTTTATTTTTTTCTTTTTTTTCCTTTTTTTTTTTTTTTTTTTAATTCCGATGAAATAACTCTGCATTTCTTCTTTCCCAGGACGATTCAGAGAGGGCCAGGTATTCTCACTGGTCCAGTCGGCATTCATATTTGGTTCGTGTTCAAAGTTTATACTTTGCCTATTCCATAATGGCCTTCAAAAAATAAAAGAAAGTTTGGGTTTTAGTTTTATTTTCTCAGGGAGTAGATGATGCTTTAACTCTTTCAAGTATTACAAGTTTTAGAATCAATATTTTAAGTCAAATATTATGTCAAAGTTCATCTAGTATTTTATTTCCATGCTAACAATGCAATTTAATATTTAAGTCTTTGCATTTAAAAAGAATCTCAATTGTCACATTTTAATTCTTTGACTATGTTTTTATAAACACCTTATGCTTTTTTTCATCTACTACATATATTTATTTACAGTGTATTTTAACTTCTGACTAATTACAAGGCATTTGAAAATGACTTGGAAATACGTGGTTCAACATTATTTGTAATAACATAATGTTTAATCACAAGTTTTAAGTGTCATTTGTTACTGTTATTATAGTCTAATATGGTTGGGTTTTTGTTTTTTTTTTTTTTAAAACCAGAGTAATTGTACTTAGGCTTTGGTATTTCCAACTAGTAAGAATTGATTGGCTTGTCTTGGTAGAGTACTGTATAAGGTTCTTACGGAAGTTTTCACTTGTTTTATGGATACTATTTCACATCTGATGGTCAGGTGTGAAGGTGCTATTAATCATCAATCACTGGTCTAGTTCGATGCCTAATAGGGAATTTAAGACTAGTAAGTCTAATAGCCTAATTTTCCCTATCTCAGAAATTCGTTGAACAGGCAAACTTTAATTAATAAACTAAATACTACTGCTGACTCAGTCATCCTGAATCAGTGCAATTGCTGATGCTAATGCAGTCTGTTCACTGTTGTGTCTTTTTTTGCTCTTTAAGTATTATTGTGTTTCTATAATATTGGGGGGGGGAAGCAGCAATACTGGAAAAGTTTGGTTTTATGAATATGGGGATTCATTAGTGGCAAAGACTTACTTGAATGATGCAGAGTATCCTAAAGGCTGCTAATGGAAGAATTTATTGTATTGTCTAGGCTCTCCTATATCCTTTTTAGGTCATTTGCAGTGCTAAAGAAATGATTTATTGAAGATTTGTAAACATTTTCCTGCTTCCAGTAGATCTGCCTAGAAATCAGCTTGTCATTGATCTGGATATAAAGGCCAGGAGAGGGACAAATTGCTAAAAAGAGTTGGGTTTGTTGATTTCTGAAAGGTGGAAAAACTGTTTCTTTGTGTGACTTTAAAAAAACATAATAAATCACTGTTACTAATAAGAGGTTTCAGCAACTAAATGTAATCTTTGAGTAACTAAATTCTGCATAACATCTTACAAGTCCTGATGTTAAGTGTTTCTGCAATTTATCACATAGATTTTTTTTACCGTATAAATTGTTTACATCAGGTAGTGTTAACTACTTTGCACACAGTAAGTGGATTACAGAAAAAGCATGTAAAATAGGCTATGTGGCAACATTTACAGACTTGTGAGCTGCTGTAGGTTTGCTTACATCTGCCTTGCCTTAGTTTATTTACAAAATAGGCTAAAACAGATTAAGTAATTTACCCTTGACTAACTAATAGGGCTTGAGTTCACTTTGAGGGGACTTAACACAAATTTTCTTTGCCTCAGTTATTTTTTGCCTTTCAGTGAAGACGGTCAGTCATTACTAGAGCTTTTAAAAATCATTTCATATATTGATATATTTTCATAATTTCATTTTTAAGAGTTCTGTGGATGCCAGCGGGTCTCACAGAAGCAGAGCAAGTACCTCCAGAAGGAGAGATCTTGTGGTGTGTAGCCCGGTATGAGCATGGTTCTATGTGTCTTTGTTGCAACACAAGCAGTCGTCTTAACTCTTTAAACTTCTGCTACCAAAACCACATGAAATTTTTCACATAACCTGTGGCTGTATAAAATTACCTCGCTCTTCAAGAACTGGGATGCTGTTGGGGAAAAAATAGGTTTTCATTAAAAAGTGTTCCACTTCAGATTGATTGAATGGCATTCCTTCATGGATAAGTTTTCATAATCAATGGAGAATGATTTCTTGTAACTTCCTTCTAAGACTTTTCAGACACTTTTGGAAAAAAGCTAACTTTTGTATGTTTTTTTTTTAAACTTCATGATTGCAATTTCATTTCCTTTTACTTCAGTGTGACAGTGCTAAGGATATATCTAAAAGACGCTCAATCCCTGTATGTTAATACTTTGCATGTCTTTGAGTGAGGACTGCTTTTGTGCTTTGTTTTTGAGGTGTAATCATGATAACTTTCCACTTTGGAATTATTGATTTAAAAAAATATAGACATTTGTACTGTCACGCTTTCAAACCTAGAATAGTGGTTGATTCTAACATTTTCCATAGAATGCATGTATAAGCTTTCTCTGGGAGAAAAGTCTAATCAAGTCCCATTTTACAGACCACTATCTGACAGTAAGCACTTCTTAGTATTCAGCTATTATTTCTAAACTTTGCAGGGAAGTGACATACAGATTAGAGTTGGAAGGCATACTTTTTTTTTTTTTTTGTAAAGTGTGTGCATGCATATATTTTTATGATTTATTTATATTCTCCATTTCTATATAGAAACTTTAGCTTAATTGAATGGAAAATTATTTATTGGCTTTACATTTTTTTGTGAAATGTGAATGCAGGCTTAAGCCAAGCGTGTTTATCAGTTAAGTATAGTTCCATTTAATTTCACTTTTATACGGTGCTAATGTATGACCTGTTACTCTAAGCACGTAGCTAGAATTTTCTCCTGTGTTTTGGTTGTAGGTGATAAATATCTCAAATCCTAGTTTGACTTCTTTACATTTTAAGATTAAAGATGCTGTTACACAATGTTAATTTTCTAAATTTTATTCTTAGAGTCGTGCTTACAGTGAATCTCATAATTCAAGGAAGAAAGCTGCTTATTCCCATAAAGATTTATTGGTTAGTTTTCTACTATAATATGTATTATAAATATACCAAGTGTGTAGAGTTGCATACTAACACAGTTGTGGATAAATTTTTTAGCTTGCTGGCTTATGCGTAGGTGTTTTCAGGAATAACGAAACCTCTAGTATTGACCGAATTCTGACTTGAAGTTGAGTGTGTGAAACTCAGGGCTGTGGAATCCTGTGAATAATGGAATGATCTGTGAACAAAAATCACATTCTCTTGGAGGCCTCTGACAGGCTTTTAGAAATATTTCAAAGCAGAACTTCTCTGTGTTAAAGCTTATTTAGTCAGGACAGAGATGTGCGTTCTATTATTTACGCTTTCCTCCTAGCTATTAGATAAGTTTTAAATGTAGATGTAAAGCAGATTGAATTTAGCACAAACCTTGATATTAACCCAGTGAACTGTTGTGAAAACATGTGGATTACTGTGATCTTCAAAAAAACTGTTCGAGAAAGTTCAGAGTGTAACGTGAATATAGTGCCAAGACATTAAGTAATTTTGATGTAATTTTTCAGAGGGTTTTGCCACTGATAAAATAGCAGTTACGTCAAGGATTGGGGGAGTTAGAGTTCCCTCAGCAATTGAGATGAGGCTGAAATAATTTTTATATTTACTTATAATTATTAGTATTATAGCACTTCTCTGAGCACTTTTGAGGTGCTATTTTTCTGTTTCCTCAGCTTTAAATAAATGAGTAATATGAATCTTTCTGCTTCCTAAGACCTGTTGAGATAGCGCTGCTTTCTGAAAGCACTGCTTTTTTGCCACATCTTCATCTCTGTTTTTCCCTCTTTGTGTATATCAAATTTTTCCTTACATATGCATGTGTATGCAGTCTGTGTAGGAAGTGTCAGAAAACCCAATGGAATTAAGCTGAGGTGTAGTTGCTTGGCTTTCAGTATGTCCGCTCAGCATAAAGAGGAGTGGTAGGGTATAGGCTAATGTGGGTCACTTGAACATCCAGTCCCTGTTCAATTCTTAGGGATTTCGCTCCTCCTCTCTCCTCAAATTCTCTGATTCAGGGTGATGTCTAATGGGGAAAAAAAAATCAAGCAAATCCTTGTACTAATTATTAGCAAGTTTTCTCAAATATATATATATATTTTTTTTATGTATTTCATGCTGGGCTTGTCAGGGTTTAGATAACCTAGAGAAACCCTAAAAAGTTTTTCTCCCTAATAAGGGAGAAAAAAACCAAAACTATTTACTGCTTTGGTTGGGTTGGACACTAAAATACAGATAACTCAGAGTACATACGTATGTCAGTTTGTGGGGCTTGCGCTTGCTTTAGAAAAAAATTAGAAGGAG
>VZRU01004452.1:42056-58405 GCA_013398155.1 Pedionomus torquatus | reverse complement strand
GACCCTCCAACGGGCAAATGCTGAAAATTAATTAAATTAATTAAAACTTAAATACACTCTTATTCCTGGGAAGTGGTCTGTATAGTAGTTTAAGACGTTCTAATCTGTGGAGAAACTCTAATGCCTTTCATGAGACAGCCAGATACCACAAGAAGGGGCTGCATTTTCCTCCAAGTCCTTCTGTGCCAGATGGATCAAATGATTCACTTTTCCAGGCAAATAAATCAGAAATCTTGTAACCTCCTTTTAGATTTTGGGGTCTTTTTCTGGAGATGTGACATACATTTGCTTTTTTTTTTTAATATTTAATAATTTTTCTTTTTTTTTTTTTTTCTTTTTAAAAGGAAATTTTGGAAAAAAGGGGAAAAAAAGGGAAAAAAAAAAAAAAAAAAAGAAAAGATATNGAAAGAAGAAGGGGAAAGAAGAAGGGGAAAGAAGAAGGGGAAAGAAGAAGGGGAAAGAAGAAGGGGAAAGAAGAAGGGGAAAGAAGAAGGGGAAAGAAGAAGGGGAAAGAAGAAGGGGAAAGAAGAAGGGGAAAGAAGAAGGGGAAAGAAGAAGGGGAAAGAAGAAGGGGAAAGAAGAAGGGGAAAGAAGAAGGGGAAAGAAGAAGGGGAAAGAAGAAGGGGAAAGAAGAAGGGGAAAGAAGAAGGGGAAAGAAGAAGGGGAAAGAAGAAGGGGAAAGAAGAAGGGGAAAGAAGAAGGGGAAAGAAGAAGGGGAAAGAAGAAGGGGAAAGAAGAAGGGGAAAGAAGAAGGGGAAAGAAGAAGGGGAAAGAAGAAGGGGAAAGAAGAAGGGGAAAGAAGAAGGGGAAAGAAGAAGGGGAAAGAAGAAGGGGAAAGAAGAAGGGGAAAGAAGAAGGGGAAAGAAGAAGGGGAAAGAAGAAGGGGAAAGAAGAAGGGGAAAGAAGAAGGGGAAAGAAGAAGGGGAAAGAAGAAGGGGAAAGAAGAAGGGGAAAGAAGAAGGGGAAAGAAGAAGGGGAAAGAAGAAGGGGAAAGAAGAAGGGGAAAGAAGAAGGGGAAAGAAGAAGGGGAAAGAAGAAGGGGAAAGAAGAAGGGGAAAGAAGAAGGGGAAAGAAGAAGGGGAAAGAAGAAGGGGAAAGAAGAAGGGGAAAGAAGAAGGGGAAAGAAGAAGGGGAAAGAAGAAGGGGAAAGAAGAAGGGGAAAGAAGAAGGGGAAAGAAGAAGGGGAAAGAAGAAGGGGAAAGAAGAAGGGGAAAGAAGAAGGGGAAAGAAGGGGGTTGACCTGTTGATCCTTCAGCTTTTATGCGGATGGGATGGAATACCCCTGTTGGTCAGTTTTGGGTCACCTGTCCTGTCCACTCCTCCTTGAAGGTGGGACCCTCTGGGCGAACGACAAAAATTATCTGACCTTGGTTCTTCTAGCAATAAGTCTAAACAAGGGCCTCTCTGCATACCATCCCTTGGTATAATCAGGTCTTCTCACTGTGAGACGGAACAGTTCTGAACAATGTGCTGTTAATTTCAGAGTTTAGCTAGTTAGGAGAGGCCTAGCTAAGAAAGTAAAACTGTAAAACAGAAAATTGGTTCATTTTACCTCAAACCAGGACATTAGTGAACCTATACATATCATTCATTTATTGTGGCCCTGCGTTTATTTGCTGGTTTTGTACACAATTTTTGTGGCTATGAAGTTTGCCACAATATTCTAGTTTCTTCCCAGAGTAGTAGAAGGACACTGTAACTTTCTCTGGTCTTTTCTTTGTATAAGGCATAGTTTAATACAATTTTAGATCTTGTCTACACTGTGTTTCAGACATGTTGTAACCAGCTCTCCAACCTTCAAATTATTTTTGGAGTGCAGACAAGCACAAGAGCAGGAGTTGGTGTTTGCAGCTTTTCAGAAAAACTGCCTGCTTTTCTGAGGACGGGTAGAGCTGTCCATGAAGGCTACCCATTTTTTCCGTTATGAACTTTGTTTTCAGTTCCTCGTTACTGAGGAGAGCTGGAAGGCACAATTTAGGATGAGGAGTGCAGAGTGGCCAACTGAAAAACTTGGGACTTGGGAGAAAGAATGGGATCTAGTCTAGGATATTTGGAGAGAAGTATTTCTGAGCAATAAAACTGGTGTGAGGGACGGGAGACTAGGATTTGTTTAGGGGAGGGCTGGGCTGGGATTGCAAGAAGGGGATGCTCAAGAGAGACAGTTAGAACAAGTGGAATTGGGGAAGAGATGGCAAGTATCAGATCTGGAGGCTGAAGCAGAAACATGATTCCTATGCGCTCCCAAGATCCATCAGTCATATCATAAAAGAGGATGTTAACTATAGGATAATCTGACCCATTTGTTATAGAAGTTTAAAAAAAAAATGTGTGTAGTGAAAAAAGCAAAGGTAAAATGTGATGGTGTGATGACTATCAAAATACAACTATCAAAATGCATATTTACATAAATTAAAAATCAATTGGTATTTGTGCATGCAACTTCAAGTGCTAGACATTCAAACAGTGGCAGTCTGTACTAAATTACAGAATTTAATGTCAAATTGATTAACACATCCAAACATACGATTCTATTATGCTGAAATTGTGTGTTGCACACTTTATGCACACTTACGTGGGGCTTCACATTTTTAGGACCCTTAGAAAGCTCTCATGGTCTGAAAGTAGAGAGGAAGCTTCCTTTAGCACAGCATTTTCTTACCTTTCCCAGCTGCTGACAGGTCAGGAAACACAAACTTGAGGGATTCTCTTAGACTGTATCTACAACAAAAGACTATGGAAGAGGTGCGGATCTGAGTTAATGGTATAATAGTTACAGTCCCTCACTGAATCTGATGGGAAAATGGTACTTTTCTCCTTTGGCCTTTCAGTTCAAATAGCTGCTAAATACAGAAGTTACTTTTGGTAACTTGTTGTGGGTAACCAAATAGGAGGATGGCTTATTTGTTTCTTTGAGAGGCTGATCTGTTTCAACCAGTCTGTGCCCTTAATCTCTGTTTCTATTTAACAAATACTTTTAAAAAAGAAAAGTAAATTATTTACTTCAAGCTTTGAATCTGAATCTAGGTTGACTGTTGTACTGGCTGTGTACTGTTTTTAATTTAAGATAGTTTTCTGTTGTACAGGCTGGTACCAGATAGCTTTAAAAGGCTCCAAAACTTGAAAATGACTTGTCTAACAGAGCATGTCATGTTATGACATTAGCATATAATATTAGCTTCTGAGATTTTATTTATATTTTTCTGTGCTTTCTAGCTGCAGATTTATTTTAACTTTAAATTTATTCAAATAATGGCTTATTGTTCTGTCTTAAAATGATGGATGAAAAATAAACTGATCTTCAGAGATACTGCAGCATTGTCATAGTGTGATCACAGAGGCAAAGCTTCAGCAGTGGAGATGCTACATATAGCAGTGTGAGTGATATGAGTGAGGTACAGCAATGACCAGATAACCTCTCTAGGTGGAATGGAGAGTGCCAGCTCTGACAGGACCCTATAATCTGACAGTGATTTGCACCAGCTATAGAGGCTTAGGCCAGCTGTGAGATGACCTTATATTCTGACAGTGATGTAACGTTTCAGAGTCATCAAGTCACTTAATATTTTGTACTTTGTTTTGCCATGCACAAAAAACGGGAATAAGAAATATTATTTGGAAAAATACATACTGTAAACTACTCTTATTTTTAAAGATGTTGTTTTAAACAGTATTTCTGTTGTTTTCACAGCCTCGTGAAATCCTTTACAATGGAAATGTACATTCTTTACATAATTCCTTTAGATTACTTTACGTAATTCCTTTAGATGATTCCTTTACAAAGGAGAAAATGGTTGATTTAAAAAAAAAAATATGTTCAGATGCATCTAATTTTTTTAAAATTACTATTTTTTCTAGGCCTCAAAGAAACTGCTGAAGAAATTGTCAAAAGCAGGTTGGAAGGAAAGGATAACCTAACTCCATGGCAAAAATACCTAGAGAAGAAGAAAGAAAAAAGAATGCTTAAAAAAAAGAGAAAAGTAATGTTTTCATTGACCGATTGGGAGGCAGTTGTTGTTTGTATCTTAGGTTGCTGTTGTTGTTTGTTTTGGATAAACTAATAAAAAAAATTATATAGTTTCCAGTGCTATTTTAAGGTTTGAATGTGCAGTGGTCACTCATGTAGAAAGACTGAGGGTGCTTCATCTAACTTACAAAGCAAAAAGATGTTCAGGCTGCTATTGATCGTACATAATATGCTTACACAAGATTTTGTGTATCTACTTGTGTTGCTTTAAAGATAAATGAGTCATAAAAATAGTTGGTTTTTTAATTTATATTTTTGAATACATTGGGAAGATTCTTTTTGCTACAGTATGCATCCCAGTTCAAAGTTACGATCATGAAACATGTAGTTTTGAAAATTTTTAGCTTAAAATAATACAGACTTATTTTGCATAGCTGTAATGGCAAAGAATTGCTAGCCATGAGGAACTGTTCAAATTCAAATTGCGAGAGCAAATTTGGGAAATAGTTTGGTGTATGAATAACAAAATGGTCATAGTAATGTGAATATTGCTCTTGCCTCACGTTTCCACACACAGAACTTAATTGTGAAATAACTTACTCCTGTGGCAGTAACATGCAGAAAGAGTCAGATAAATGAAATGTTTGTGCCTGTGCTAGGAAAAAAAAGCATGTAGGAAGCCAAATTTTGTATGCCACATTACTCTGAATATAATATGTATTGTGGAATAATGTTTTTAAGAGTAGTCTCTAGAACTTCCAATTACACTGTGCATTCTGCTTAGTTTTAACTGGCATTTGATGAGTAACACAAATCTTAGAGAAGATGAGTGTTCTACACAGTGTAAGTAGCATGGTTAGGTAGGAGAGCAGCTTTTGCTAGCATAATATTCTTGTTCAGTCTGATAAAGTCAGTCAAGTGGCAAAGTGTATGAGACACTACTTCTAGCAATAAAATTTGTTCATTTGAATCGGAATTCAGTGTTTTTGAATTTCAGAACACAAAATGAAGCTCCTCTCTCAAGTTTTTCCTCAAGTAGAGTTTTTGTGGAATGTAAAGTAAGGACATAACAATGCTGTGACCCTGTAATTTGTTGGCTTGGTTAGCTAATGCATCACAGGTTGTGAGTGGTGATAGGATCTTTATTAGAATAAAGATCATTGTAATAGGTAAATAGCCCTGCATCAGGTATGCAAAAAGCTTTCAATCTGTAACAGATTTTCAATTGTTGACTTGTCTTAACTAGCAATTTTAGTGTATTCTATTTTGATGATGTTCAGCACAATATATTTCTGTTTTCATATTAATAGTTACTAACAGAAGGAACATCTAATTCCAGTGAGACTTTAGTGGTTGTTTATATGCTGATTGAAGTAATATTTGTGCTTTGTTACAGGCTGCTGCTGAGAGAGAACTGAGTGAAGATGAACCTCCATCTGATGTTGATCTCAACGACCCATATTTTGCTGAAGAATTTGAGAAAACAGGTGGGTCAAGAGGGGTGACTTGTGGAATAAATCTGCCCTTTCTTTGAATGACAAGCTTTAGAAAGAAAGTTGAGTTACAGTAAATGCAGAGATAGCATGTTCAGTATGAAATAAAGAAGGCCTAAATTGCAAGTGCTGTTCTTGTAAAATTGTACATATTGTGATATGTGGAATGGCGGGGAATGTTGTTCTTTCAGCTTTCTTAAGAGATCATTATTTAGCCAATTTCTGGGGATGGCTGTTAGAAACAAGCTGACCATCTGCTCCCCTAAACAGTTCAGAGGAAAGAACTTCAATGCCTTCAAATCCTGTTTCCTTTTATATCAGAGGAGCACAATATGTGTGAGTCCCTTTGAAGTTTGGGTCAATTATATACATGTCAGAAGTTTTTGCATCATTAACAAAGTTATCTTTCAGAAGAAATCAATTTTCTTTTCTTTTAGTCTAATATACATTTTTACTAGTGGAGTCTGGCTGCCTGGTAACCCAAATAGTGAAATGTAATATTTTAGGAAATAACTTTTGTCTAGTTTAGATGTTTAGGATACCTTTTTTTTTTTAACAAGTTTTATAGTTAGCTTTGGCTGTGGTAACAGCAAATTGAAGTTGAGTATGCTTTTGCTGGCTAAATTTTTAAGGTGAAGATAATAAGTGTAAGTTCCTGGCTTTTAGTCCTTTTGGGAGCCAAAACCTAAGGGCAGCTCATACTATAGTATGTGAAAAGAAGAAAAATAGAAAATGGTGGTTGGGGGAGGAGAAGTAAGAAAAAACAAAACAGCAAAAAAGATAGCAACAGACTTACAAATATTGCCAGTCTGTTGTTTGGGTTGGTTTTTTGAGTATAGCAGAGCAGATACAAGTTCTGTTTAAAAAGAGTGAATTAGTTTTAATTTGATACTGGCCAGCATAAGCTTCTGTCCTGATTGTTTGAAGATTTTTAGAAGGATAAAGTAAATAATTGAAAAACCAAAACCTGGATGACTTTGTGTCTTAACAGTCTGAAGTATAGAACAGTAGGATGAGTCCTGTCTGCGCTCTATAGAAAATACCACATTTAAGGTGTCACACAATGCTGTTTTCTGTCATGCTTTCCTGGTGAGTGGTGTATAGGTTATTTCAGAACTCACTATAAAGGTGCCATTCCTTTCACCACATTTTTATTTTTCCTTAATAGCAAGGTAGATACTCTCAACCTAATGTTTAATTTTTCAAAATTCTATGTTAAATCTCTTGAAAGAATGCCTTCTTCTGCATTATGTAATGAGTTCTTTGTGTCACAGAGGGGTTCAGCAGAGAATGGCCTTATCTGCAGATTCTTAACCTTCTTCTCTGTAAAATGGGGAATAGACTTTTAGTGTTCGTTGGAGTCTGAGGATAGCAAAATAGACATGAAAGTTAAGAAAGTGAAGCTTTTGTCTGCAATATTACTGATAATCTGCTGAGAAATAGGAGAAAAACAGACTGTGGGTAGCCCTGGAGAAGGTTTAAAGGGAGAGCACAGTGGATGGCTGCAAGCCAGCTGATGTTTTACACACCACAATTTTGTCTGGCATTCACCGAGCTTATGAAGAACAGCCTGTGTATCAGAGATGGGGTTGCTTTTAAGCATAGCAAGATTATCCACTTAGGGAAAGTGGGCTACAGTCACCTTTGAACAAGGCTGTAGCTCTGCCAATTGGTATTTAGGGTACAATTAGCAATAACTTGAATGATTATAACTTCTCATAAGCCTTCCACAGTTCCCCTGAAAGAGTGATGTTTCTTCCTTAAACTGACTGTCACATGATTTTAGATTATGCTGAAAGAGCATATGGCAGGTTATGTTTGCAGACCCAGGTGGACCAGGGCAGAGACTGAGAGGATGCAGTAGCGCTGTTAGGGTTTTGCAGTGGTGTGTTTGCTCCTGTGCTGGATTCATTTGTTGACTGTAACGTGTACGGGTCTTCTTATCAGTCAGGTTTTGACAAAGGAAGCAGGACTATTAGGAGCTATTAGACAAAGGGTGTAACAAATCGGTGTGCTATGACAGGAAGACTGGAAGTTACGGCAAGTCTACTTAAGCATGTATTCATCACATTTGTCGTTGTTCCTGAAACCTGTTTGTAAAACTGGCCATGATTCTTACAGTGTGGATACCTTACCTTGGGACAGGCAAGGTAGGGCAAATTCTTGGTGCCTGCGATACCCAAAGAGTGTCTGTGCAGGGTGCAGGTGTGTGTGCAAATTAGCACTCCTGAAAGTCATGACGGTGCTTGCTTTCCACAAAGCTTTCACATGCACATAATCCCTATGTGTTTTTTCAGTAGTATACCACAGGCTAAAATGTAAAACGCTGCATAGATCTGAGCCTTGATGTTGCATTTCAGAAGCTTAATTCTAGTTTGATGTTGTCAAGAAAAAAACCCACTTTCGTTGTACATCATTTTGAAAAAGCATTTCACTTGGCTTGGCCAATTTCAGTCTTACTGCATCTGTTTCTGTGGGTTGTTGTAAAAGGTTCATGTAGGACAGAATGACCTTTGTTGCTTAAATTGCTGGAAGATTAATAACTGAATAGAGTAATTGCTTATTAACAAGAGAGTAATGTCTGGGTTTTGTAGCTCGCTCAATAGTTCCAGAACACTTTAGACTATGAAACATAGCTTCTGTTGATCCTTCTTTGAGAAAAAAAGCTACATTTTGTTACACATTATTGCAACTCCCATAGGTGCCAAACCATTTAGATGCTTTCTCATGATCTAATTTATGATACGTGTAGAAATTGATGGCTTTTTTAATGCTGGAAGGAAGCAGTATGGCTGTGGGGATTCAACAGCAAAATCTGAGTATGGTTGTTGAACCTGTACTTGAAAAATAAAGGTCATAGCTGTATTACTGATTCGTTTACTGTGTGTCTTTGCAAGACTTTTGAGACAGGCTTTGAAGCTTCTGAGTAAGACCAGATGAGCGGTCTTGTGAGAGCAGTTTTTGGGCTGGGGTTGGTCTCTGTATTTGCAGTCTCAAAATTGTGATTAGCCTTTTACTGTTAGCACTGGAAAGTTGATAATGTGCAAAATGAATGTTGCAAACTGAATTCTTGAGCTGAGGAAGAGCCAAATAGCAGGTTGAGGGGGAGCTTGAGCAGAGATCAGTAGCTTTTCTCACTGGCTGATGGCAACTCTTAGTTTTACACAGCACTGGAGACAAGTATCTGCTGCTATAGGGGAGCCCAAATCTGCCTAAAAGGTGGTAGTGGGGCTTGGGTGGTAGGTAAAATTGGAGGGTTTGGATTCAGTTGGAGGTGACTTTTATCATAGGTTTTTACATTCACAAGTGTGCAAAAGGTGGGGGAGGGCTTCCAGAATGTATGTGAGGAGAGGGAATACATCAGGAGAAAGAGAATATTATGTGTTTGTGAACTATGAAACTATTATTTTCAGCATGATGCAGAGTTCTTAGTGCTCAGTATGACTTCAGTACCAAGCTGGTTTTTAGCTGCATAGGGTCATAGTAAGAAACAAATAGTTTGATACTAGTGCCTGGTTCACTCCATCTGCAGCAACAGAGGTCTCTGAAGACATGAATATGAGCTATCTTCACTTCTGTGATTCTACATATATTAAAAAGACATGTGAAGATGGCTTGAGGGCCCTTTCTTGGGTGGAAAGTCTGAGAGATTTACTGATTTAACTTCAGGAATAATTGCCTTTGCTTCATATCACTGTGCCCTATTCCTTTTCTGTAGTTTAGCCAATGCTGGGAAAATATAAAAGATTTCATAGTTGTTGAAGTCTTATGGAAGAATTTATTTCTCCCTTCTACACGTTAACATAAATGCAGGTTAGGTAACAATATTATATCTGAATCTCATTTTCCTGCACGTTTGCTGGAACTACTAAATCAACAGTTTAGTCCTTGAGCTGATGATATTACGCATCTGCATAGTTTATTTTTTTGGTGGTGGTGGTTTCTTTCTTCTAGAAATCCGTTTCCAGCTTGGAATCCATTTAGAAATAGTCAAGAGAATAGTTAAGGGAGGAAAAATTGTTCTTCAAGAAATGCATGCTGTTCTAGAGTATTAGTGATATAAATTGACACTTTACTGGCATGTTTGTATTTCTGGTCTGACTACAAATCTGACTTAACAAAATGGAGCCAAATATCTTCCTGAAGAGTACCCCCAGAGTACTGCAATAAATTGCCTGGGAATGTAATTCCAAGCTCAAAGGTTGGAGTATGTGGTTTAGGTCATGAGACCTTCTGCTTTCCTGCTCCTGCTTGATTGAAGTCTGCAAGCATTCCAAAGAGAATAACTTGATTTTGTAGGATTTATAAATGGGTCTGTTTTCACTAATGTCTTATGCTGTTATTATTCATTATGTCTGTCTAATCAGCACTGTGTATCTAAAGTAAATTCTAAGAGAGTAAGAAAGCTTCTTCAGAAGGATATTCAATTCATTCTGAACAGTGCTGATCATATTTTCATTCCTGTAATTCTCTTCAGGTCTTTTTATGAGGTTTCTTTTGCACTAGCATGGCCAGTGGTCTTCTAGCCTTGCCTATAAATTTTAGAAACTTTGGTTTTGGGGGGATTTCATTTTTTTTTTCTTTTGTTTCTGTTTGCTGATGTACTCATTCAGGTGGCAGACTTGTGCTCTGTATACAGAGCAGAAATGCATATTTGGCTTTTTATTTTAAGTATTTACTACATTGTCTACTTAAGTAGATGGAATGAACAATTTGAGAACTGCAGGACACTTCGGTTACGTTTATGAGTGTATAAACCAATTTATCTTTAAATTGCCTCTTCCTGGGAGAGGAGCAATGTTTGCCTGCACTGTTGTGGTATTTCTGTCTACTCTCTATGAAAAATACAGTAAACCCATTTTTTTTTCTAACTGTTAATTATGTTGACTTGTTTATGCTATTTGAATATTGCCACTTCCTGAAGTTAAACGAATATTCAGCTGATTTTTATTACTTTAAGTCTACTTGGGATTTTTTTTTATTATTTTTTTCAGCCTTTTTCCACATCTGACATTTAAGTATCGACTACGAGAAAATGAGATGCATTTAGGGGGTCTATTCCTGGGTAAATTATGCTGTTGATGCATAAGCTTGACTAAATGTGTGTGTCCTCTATTTACACTTAGATTTAAAGAAGCCAGAATCAGTTGAAAGTACTTCAGAAGATGAAGCTGAAAAACAGAAGGTAAAGCGGTTTAAAATCTTACGATTTACAGATGCTGTATTGCCTGAATTCTGTAAATATTCATGTTACATGTTTTTGAGTGGAACCACTAAATTCCATAGGACAGCAATAGAAGAAACTGTATGATTTTAATAGTGAGAGCTTTTGGAACAAAAATTACCCAAGAAGAATGGGAGAGGGTCCATGCTTTGATGTTTAAAGATTACACTGTGGTATCTTTCTGGCAGATTGAAGTTGAACACAGCTCACCAGGGTTAGGTAACACTGAAATGTAAGGGCGTAGAAGCCATGCTGTTTGAGCTCTCCCATGATAGCTGTGTGTTGGGTGGTGCTGAGTGTTTACTTTTAACATCAGCATTGTGTGAAACATCCTTGTATTCAAACTTCGTCCTATAGACTTTTAACCTTGAAGATGGAATTGTTTACTATTGCGTGCTTGCTTTTCATTCTTTCTCAGAACAAGTTGACTAAATGAATTTATGAAATTCATATATGTCAATTTTTATTTTGCTATGTAATTAGCAATATAAAAGTGTGTCTGTTTGTGATTTTTAAATTACGGCGTAGAGTTTTCAGATTAGATTATTAGTATGTTTGAATGTTGAATGTGGATATGTGCATTTATTTTATATTTAATAAAAAGGAAATCAACTACCATATTTAATGTTACACCTCAAAATGTTAGAAGAATGTTGTCATGGATTAAATAATACTGCCCTGATCGCTCTATTTCAACTCATTTATGCGTGTGTAGAATCATACAGACTTTATTAATAGGCTGTCCTATTTTTCATGGAAAACTTGTTTTCATTGTGTTCATGGACTGACTTATTTTGTAACAGAATGAAATGGCCCTACTTATGATGGATGATGAGGATGATACCAGAAAACATTTTAATTATAAAAAGATTGTAGAACAACAGAATTTGAGCAAGAAGAAAAAGAAACTCTTAATGAAGAAGAAAGAATTACTAGAAGATGACTTTCAGGTAATGGTATACTCTTGATTTTGAGGTTCAATGAGAACCCTTGGTAATATCAATTATTTGCAGGACAAAATTTGGTGGTCTCATATACCGAAGGAGAATAACGTAGATCTACTTTCTTAGGGAGGTACAAGCTATTTTCAGAAAGTAAGAAACATTCTGAAACAAGGTTGAAGGGCGACAGATTCAAGTTCTGATTAAGATAACATGACACTATCTATGCATGGCCTTGTACAACTTGTTGCCCATTTCCTATATTTGTTCTGGTTGTTACCCACTGCTGCTTTCATCCTGGGCAGTTCTGAACAACAAACCTTTCCTTGGTCTGCTGACAGAGGCACATAGAGAATGTGTGCAAGCGTTCACTTGTCTGTTTTACAAATAGTATCTTCTGGATCTCTGCATCACGCTCACTGGGATTTTGTGACTGGAGCAGTTCCAGGAACTGGGAACAATCTCATGAGCTATGTCTCCATGAACAGCTCATTTTATTGTGTAAGAAAGCTTTGCTATCATGAGTAAAGGTTACCTGAAATAAATACTCTTTTCTGCCTTCAGGTAAATGTTGACGATTCAAGATTCCAAGCCCTGTTTACTTCTCCCCTGTTTAATTTGGATCCTTCAGATCCAAATTTCAAAAAGACAAAAGCAGTAGAAAACATCTTGGAAGAGAAAGCTCGCCGAAGAGAAGAAAAGGAGCAAGATCTTAAGGGGACAAGCAGAGGGCTAGAGAATAAGATGGCAAAGAAAGGAGAGGTTGCTAAGAAGGCCATAGATCCTGCCTTGTCAATGCTAATAAAATCTGTCAAAAATAAAACTGAAGAGTTTCAGGCGAGGAAAAAGCAGAAATTCAAGTAACCAAACTTTTGGTTTTACTCAGACTTTACTTTAGTCTTAGTTCTGTTAAAGTTACTGGAGCCTGCTCTAATTCCTGTCCACCTAAAATTTCTTGAAAAGTTGTCTAACGGTGCTGGTGAGTTTTGAAGTAACTAGAGTAATGACTACTCTTTCCTTCTGCCACAAATACTGTTCTGCACTGTACTTGAAAAACTACACCTTGAAAAAATGTAAGGAATTGATGGATTTGGGTCAGTTTGTTTTGTATTATTGCTATCTCTTAAAAATAATAGAAGTGCTGAAGATGGCTACAAAAAGTAGCCATAATTATGACTTACAATAATAAGAACGCTTCTGCAGAGGTTTAGAGCTGAGACTACACAATCTTAATGTTTATAATTCCACAAAAGCCTGTAAAATGTAATTTTGATAATGATGGTAGTAATATAACTAAAAATTGAAGAAATTTTTTATACAGGATTTATGTGTATTTTTAAAAGACTTCATATATGCTTCATTAACTTCTCCTTTAAATACTTGAAGACTTTCTGGATAATATTAGATCTAATTAATGGAAAAAAATGCCATCTAGATGTGTTTCCTTAATATATAATGGAAATAAATGGTTTAAATTGGCCAAAAGGAATTTTTGACACTTAGCTGTGTTTTCTTCTTCTGCGACTAAATGAAACTGTCAAAGTTATACTTTCTACTATTAATGTTGTATTCCCATTGACACAGTTCCTCTTCTACAAAGTCTTCCAACATTGGAAGTGTAAAATAAAATTAAAGGTGGATACAATTTTAGAAATTATTTGACCGTGTTAGTGACAGTGATGAAAGTATCACCAGTGTAGGGAAAACACCGTAGGTAAAAAATGATGCTTCTTCCCTGGAGTTTGGGAATTGATTTGTCTAAGTTTTGGTTTGTGGTTTATGTGTTTTTTGGGTTTTTTTGTTTGCGGGGGTGCTTTTTTAACGGGTCACTGTTAGCTCTAATGAAAATACAACATTGTATCAAAAAAGAACAAAAATATTAAAACAAGAGGCTGAAGGTAATATTTTAATTCATTAAATTTTAGGTAATTTTATAGAGGCATTGTTAATTTCTACAACATTCTACTGATTTAAACAAAGAGTTATATTAGGTTAGAAACTAGATAACCAAACTAGGGTTTATACAAAGCAAATATATGTCAATAGGTAAAGATGACTGAGTGAGAGCTCATGAGAGGCTGTAGAACTAATGGCTGTAATGGGCAAAGAAATTAAGGGACACAGTAGAGAAGTACAGATGGAGATGGGTTTTGCAGGAGTGCTTTGCAATGATGTGCCTGAAGAATATTTGTGGAACTTTGTTTTACATGTAATTGCTCTTCATGACCATTTGAACATCCTTGGATTCATTTTCAAGTGGCTGATAGAAGAATTTTAGATACATAACTTTGATCCAGCTTCTGTGGCTTCTTAGCCAGCAATACAGCAGGACCCATCAAACCCATTTTGTAGTTTGAACTGACTAACTGTGATGGAGAACAAGGAAATTTTGTCCCACTGGAAGTGGTGGGAAACTTCTGAACATGGGAGTACAGTGGGGAACAGCATAATGATATTCAGCAAGATGGAAACTTATGAAAAAAGACAGGAAAGAAAGATGCTTTGGGAAATAGAATTTGTCAACAAGGGAAATGTCCCTGCATTAAACAGGAGTGCCAATAGTTCATACTTAAGAAAATGTGAAGTGTCATACAAAAGTAACAGAAGTGTAGACATACACATCTGATACAGCCAGTGGATAAGGAGACAAGCTTCTCCCATAATGAAGTATTAATTTTGTAATAAAATTTGCAGCGTGTAAAACTAAGTCTTTAACACATTTTTCTAAGATCAGCATATACTATATGATTTTCTGGCAAAAAGAACACCAAGCAGAAAGGGTAATATTTAGACATACCATGTATTTGTACAGATTTTTTTCTAAGCATGATTCATTGTATGGCTAGTATATTGTAGGTATATGAAATGCACTAGGGACAGTAGCTTGAATAAGGATGGAAGGGCAAGTGTTTATATATAAAGCCTATGGAAAATTGCACACTGAGAACAAAATCAAAAGGCCTGAACAGAAACAAGTCAAATGAAGACAGTGCCTCTTCTCTGATAGTGGCCAGTAACAGGAGATTATAATAGGAGTTATTATGGTGCACTTAAACTATTACACCTTATCAGTGGGGAAGTGGGTAAGCTCAAAATTGTTTTGACTGGTTCTTTCAGAAACACAGCTTGGGTAGGACTAATTGTTGTAGGTATTTGCTTTGTAATGGCACTCTTCTGTTGCTGCAGGAACAACAGAGTTTCATTCTGCATTGGTGCACTTACAAATTCTGTTTTAATGCTGGGTCCACAGACCCTTTAATCATTTATAAGGAAAAGCCAATTTGGTGGGGAATAAGTGAACAAACTGCAGTGTCTCTTGAATCCTCTAACCCTGGCAAGTTCTACTAAATACTGCTGTTTTGACATGTTTGATGTGTGTGCTCTTACAAAGGAGTGTTCCATGTTTGTGTGCTAGTAGTAGGCATAGCCTGCTGTGTTTGACTGTCTGGTAGTAGTTGAGTAGATTCACTTAAATTATCAGTGGTTTTGTCTTTGGCTTAGTACTTTTATAACTTTACTGCTAGAAAACAATGTGTGGCATTGATGAATCTCTGCTTATCCAGAACATCCAGATAGCAATGTAACTGTCTTTTACAGTGACTTTGCTGGAGGACTAATTTTTTTTTTTTTTTTTTTTTGAGGGGGGAAGTAATAAAATTTAAAAGTCATAAATAGTGATGGCTTCTTATTGAAAATAGATGATGTAAAATATGTTGTGTCTCTTCCCGATGTACGTGTGCTGGCTACCTTCTTCCAGTTAGGAAGCCTTGCCTGTAGGTAGAAGTCATAGCAAGACAAAACGCATAAAAATACCAAAACAGACTTAAGAGTTATTTTTAGCTATTGGTTGAAAAAATTTTGCTGTGTGGTAATGTATATTGAGTATCATGTAAATGCTTAATGGATGAAAATTTTACCTAATCAGATGTTATTTTCTTTGTTGCTGGTTTGGTCTCAACTTGCTGAGTCCTGAGGAGTATCTTGGGGAAGAACTTCAGGATCTGTCCCAGCGGGCATCTTAGATGGGAAGTTTTTGGTCTAAATCACCTTCTCCGCTGCCCCCTTTCTTAAAATCAGGTTATTAATTACTAATTGTTTATGGCTGAAAGCCCATCATCTAATATCCACAATTACAGCATAATCCTAACAAAATCGGAAGTGATTTCTTTCTGTGTCTTCAGCAAACACATTCAAGAAGTCTGGTAAGAAGTGGTCATGTCTCATCTAGAATTCCTTGCAATTCATTACCCTTGGTCTAAACAAAATAAAGAATGTTTTTTACTATCTCATCCTTTTAAACATGAAAATAGCATCTAGAGGTTCTAACCTCTGAACTTCAAATGTGATTTTATTTTTCCCTTTCACTAAATGTCATGCAACCAGCAAAAGCAATGGTAGTTAAGTAAAATAACATTAAAAAACAGGACTGTTAAAAGTGAGACAGGAGTAATTTTTCTAGCAGTTACAGAGGACTGGTATAAAGTAGTTTGTTTCCAAGTTGGCAGCCATCAGAGCTCATGCTAGAGTGTAAGCCAGACTTTTCTAATATTACAAGAGGAAATCACAAGAGCGTTTGATTTATTTAAAAACTAAGAAAGATCAGACAACAAGAGATGAAGAGCCACGTATGTTTTCTATTATTCCTTCCTTCTAAGAATTAAATCTATTATTTCCCATTAATAGCAAGTTGGGTTTTTGTTCTTTTCATATTTCAGTAGTGTCCAAAA
>VZRU01004452.1:20021-34167 GCA_013398155.1 Pedionomus torquatus | reverse complement strand
GGGGGGGGAACGTGAAGGGGACGGTGGGGCGTAACGGCCCCGCCGTGAAGCGGCCGCGCGGGCTCCCCTGGGTGACGTCACCCTCACCTCTGCGGCCCACCCGCTTCCTGGGGGCGGACCCTGGGACCCCGGCGTTGCCATGGCGACAGCAGCCGTTGGTCTCTCTGAGGGGAGGCTGGGCAGTGCTTCCGCTATCGCCCTTTCCCCCAGGTCTCGAACTGTCAAACCCCCAAAGCTCTTAGAACCAAACTCTTCCCGTACGGCCGGCCGGGAGACGCAGGCGTGTCCGTCCCTTCGTCCCACGGCGGCGCTGGTTTCTGTGCGTTGAGCTTTGGGCGGAGCGCTGGGGCGCACCTGTCGGCTGGTAGAATAGCTGTAGCGTCTATGGCAGGCGCGCTGCGACACTGAACAGTTTTTTCTACTCTGAGTGTGAGCCTCGGATTGTTTTACATTTTTCTGAGCGACTGTATAGGATTTAATCACTAGTGTTTCAGTGCAATAAGTGCTTTGAGCTACTTTGGTAGCCCATCATTATGGTTTCTGTCTTCAGGAGTCAAACTAGAGTATAATCCCTGCAGGTGTACAGAGGTAGAACAGTGAACTGTGCAAAAAGGAATAAGTTCAGAAGTGACGAACATGTGAGAGCCAGAAAAGAGAACAGGTAAATCACAGAAGGAGCGGGAAGGGGAAAGGTTGGGTCTGTCAGGAGCTTAGCAAGTGGAAGCAGCAGATTTGTGAGTGAAATTTGAAAGGACTTGTAGAATGGTTTGAAATGGAAGGTGTTTGACAAAATTGAGTTGATGTGGAGGAAGCGTTACAAACTGAAGTAAATGGAGATAGATAGGCTATGCATTGTGTGGTAAAAATAAATGCATCCTCAAACCTAAGTGTGTATAAAGGCCTAATTAGAGTCTTCAGTCTGGAGTTACGCTATTAGTTAGGCTTTAAGTGGCATCTGTATTTTAATTTTCAAAAGTAACGTAACTACAGTGATTATTATTTTCCCTGCCACCACGCTATTTTTTCCATTTCTGTAAGAATATATGTTCCTTACTTGCTCCTCTGTCATTTTACTTAAGACTTTGTTGTGCTTCTCTTGCTGTAGTGACACCCTGTTTGGCGTCAGGAAAGCAGAATTCATACCAAATAGACTGTTTCAGCTTACTGCCTGGAGCTTTCTTTATTATTAGTAGTAAAAAAAAAGTAAAACTAAAAACTTTAATTTTAGTTTTGAAGTTTATGGAGGAGATCGCTACAATTGGTTGTCATCCATAAGGGCTTTTTCTCTGTATAATCTCTGTGTATTGAAGTGGTCTTTCATTTTATATAAATATATATACCTATAACAATAATAATAAGTTAATATTTAATTTTAAAATATAAATCTACAAACATATGAAGCATGTAGCATATGTGTAGCATCTAAGAAAAAAGAATATAAATTAATTAATTCCTAGAAAATTGTGCTAGTTTTCATTATTGAAAGGATGGTTGTGGTAAATCAGCAAGTTTGTCTGTTTTGTGCCAGTGCAGAATCTTGCTAAACACCATTGCATTGTTTTGGTTGTTTAAATGAAGTCGTATTTAATTGCTGAAGTAAGACATATAGCATTTTCAAAATTTGTGGCTTAAATCCTGCATATTAAACATCTCATTTTTCCACTTCTATTCACCTTTTAGTATTCTTGGGTTAGAAATAGTCTCTTTTGAGATGGTAGGAGTGATAGACATCACATTGGAATATCTCAATATGTTACCATCGTTTTCTCTGTTAATGCTATGTGTTTTTTACACTTCCTGAATTGATTCAACATGTAGGTTATCTCTGGTTTTAATGTTACCTGACGAACTAGAGAAACCGTATTGTGTCAGGATTAACATATATTAGGCTGTGGATAAGAGGAATGGCAACTACAGTGAATTTGTTTTCTGACTCCTGAAAAAATACATTATTCTATACTTGGGTGCTTCTTTTTTTTTTTTTTTTTTTTTTTGTGTCCTAGAAAATACTGACAGTTGTCCCACTAACTTTCTATAAATTCTTTTTTTAAAATTCTGTAAACATCTTAAGGGTTAAGATCAAAACCAAATAGGGTTACTAAATTATTTGAGATCAACTTAAGCATGTTGCGGTTCACAAATAATCGTGGTAGCTATCCTTACACTTGTCTAGGCAAATTTTCTTTCACCATTTTAGGCTTATTTGGCTTTTTTTTAGAAATACTTTGCTATAAAAAATTGTAATAAATAAAGATTATTTAAAACCTAGTTAGACATGATGGGTGGGATTAATAAATTGTACTGCTGAATAAAAGGAGACCACAGAAAACTGTTTGCTGGCAAAATGGGTGGTCTTTAGATGAACAGTTCCCTACAGGGAAGGTTAGGTTGTAACAAAAACACTGATTTCAACTTGCAACATGGACTTTTATTACTTTCCTCTTCACTAGCTAACAATATTAATGAAGTGTAAAAAACATAGAAGCCTTTCTCTCAAGAAGCATACTCCCCTTGTTTCAAATCTCTTTTTGAAAAGTTCTTTCTGAAGTTATTTGCATGAGATTAGGCTCTTGAAATCACTATTTAATATATGTGTGTGATTTGGTTTAGGATGATTCCTCTCCAGAATTTTTATTTGAATGGAAGGATGCTCTTTTCCAGTAGAAGATGGTGATCCTAATGTCTGATCATGGAGAAGGGGATAAGTTCAGTAGAAGTGTTACCTTCCAAATCCTCTCAAGTTACAGCTGTGAAAGTGGTGGTCAAAGAGCCCGAAACAAAGCAAACCCAAAAAGGGAAACGAGTGGGATTTGTGCTTGTCCATGCAGGTAAGATGCAAAAGCATCACAGCTGGAATGGAAAAAGTGTGTTTACAAAGTATTTAATTGGAAGTTGCATTAGCTGGATGATCCTGGAAACTGTTAATCAAAATGGAAGTTTCTGGATGTTTTGAATGGTGGTTTTTTTTTCCTCTTTGAAAAAGTAAACCCCAAACAAAATCCCTAAATTTATATAAAATGTCAAATTCTGAAGTTTCCTGCTAAGCCTGGAAACGCCTACAAAATGTGAGAGATCTTCAGTCTATTTCCTGACCCTGTGTGGAAATCCAAACATAGCTGTTTCATTACTGACAGTTTCTTGTCTAACTTGTCTGTAAAGATTGTCTAGTCAAGACTTTTTGAAATCTTTTCAGTTTGTTGCAGAACTTAATTTTTTTTTACCATTTTGACAGTTTTCCTCCAAGTCTGTTTTGTTTATATTGTTCATATTTAAGTGAATTACTATTTGTTTTTTCCAGGTGTAACGAAGAGATCATCTACTCAAATGTGATATGAAAATGATATATGTCTTGTTCATAAATTCTTTTCTAATAGGTTCTTTCTTAAACACTGTTAATCTTGAAAACTATTAGTGATGCTTATATCTGGCTGTATATTTGTTTTTGGTATGTGTGATGACATGAGGTGAAATTGCACAAAGTAGCCTGGTGATACCTAAAATATATGAAAAACTAACATGCTACTTGGTTTATGAAAATTTGAAGTTAAAAAAGAACTACCCAAACCTCAAAAACTTATTCTGGGTTGATATTTAATGACCCTGGTATTCTGTTTTGAGAGTGAATAGTTAGGTTGTCCTCTACTAGGTTACTTCACTCTGTTTAAAATGCTTTTTTCTTTCACTTGTAGTGTTAAAACTTAATTTATTAGAGCTTCTCGAAGCTAACATTTCTAGAGGTGAGGAAAGGGAAGTTGAGATAAATACAAGCATGTTTTTCCAGTTGGAAAATAGGAAAATGGAGGGAGATGGAATTTGAATATCAGTGTGCTAGTTTTTATTATTTTTCTGATTCTGTATGTAGTGGGCACTGATAAAATTTTCAGGTATGAAAGTAGGTGGCTAAAAAACACGGCAAAATGGTTAGGTAGAAAAGGGCAGATATAAAGACTGAAAATGAGAAGGAGATGACAAAAATGTATGATCTTTATTTCCAGTAACTCTCCTGGTTCTAAAACAGGAGTAATGAGCTCTAAAAATGTAGCACTGACAGAAGATTAACAGAATGGGAATTGCAAACTTGCAAGTCTGTGGTAAAAGGAAAATTGGAGTTTGATTTTAAACCCAAGGTTGTTGACCAATAATGGACAATAAATACAAAAGTTATGCTGGAAATCTTCCAAGAATGAGGAATACTCAAATCTCTTGGAGAGTGTTTATATGAAGAGACTGTATGGCACAGATTTATACCTGTATGCTTCTGCATACTATATCCTACTGAGCATATTTGAATCAATGTTAGAAGGCATAATGTCAATTGTTAATAAGAATGAAATCTCACTTAAATCTAGAATAAGGAAGGCTGTATCTTAATGTATAAGTCCTGTGTCTTAATCCTTTATGCAAACTGTAGGATGTTAACAGTTAGTATAACCTCTTCCTTTTGCCTTAATTGTAGGTGCAGGTTATCATTCCGAATCCAAAGCTAAAGAATACAAGCATGTGTGCAAAAGAGCCTGTCGGAAGGTATGTTTTACCAGCTCCACAGTCTTGTAGGGGTATACAAGAAATACAGTGCTATCTCTTCAGTAGGAACAGGCGTATATCTGGGTTTAGCTGCTCAGGCTGTATGCATTTCTAGAGGAAAAATGGAGCAGCAACAGTTAACATGATAGAGAGTCAGTGAAGTGCGTGGCCATGATGTGCAGCAACATTCTTATCAGTGGTGGCAAATAGCAGACACCAAAAGAACAGCGGTGGGGGAACCAGAGATGGGCACAGTGGGACATATGCAGTGTATTCCTGCAGCCTCCTGTGCTGCTGCCTGGGATTCCTGGAGCTAAATATGGTGCCTGGGTTTTTCTTTCATCAGTCTGCTCTATTTGGAATTTCTTTAAACTCTAGAGTCCAGATTGCTCTGTAATTACAGGGATTTCTAGTTTTTTTTTTCTTCTTGATAGGAGGGGAGGTAGAAACAGGAAAAACAAAACAAAAAATCAAAGCACTCTTCCAAATCTGGAAAGGGAGAATGGCAAGACTTTAATTTAAATTAATTTTTTTTTTTTTTTAGTCTCCTCTAAGAACTTAGCTTTGGAACTGGCAAGTCCTATATACTAAGTGTGAAATGAGAAGCTGGAAGACCTGTCTAAAATTTTCTAATGCCTTTTGCTTTCTCCAGGGAGAGGGAGCTGGGGAGCTTGGCAGTTTTTTTGAAGAATCTCAGAGCTGGGCCTCTGATAATTATCACTTCATTTTATGGTTCTGTTGCTCAATCCTAATACTGGTCTAATTTTGTAATGAGAAGCCTCAAAAATAATCCAAACTTAACACTAGCTTCATTAACGTTATGAATTAGCCCTGATGACATTTTCCAGCTAGTTATGTGTGAAAAAAAGATTGCTTGCTGTTGAATTTAAGTCTAATTTGAGATTCCATTTAGTTCCTTAAGCTGGGCAGTCAACATAAATTGTATGAAGAACAAACACTTGCAGATTTTTCTTGCAACTGAAGATGCAGCCATAGTTGTTTTCTGGGGTTCCCTGAAAGAACTTGACTGTAAAGTCTTGTCCAGTATGAGTCTAAGAAATAATATTAGGCTCTAGAAGTTAAATTTTGTGTGTGTATATAATTTGAAGATAACATTGTCTAAGTTTATTTGGTTTTGTGTGTTGGCTTTTAAATGGGTTTACTTGTTCAGTTTCATGACAGTTACCATGTGTGGTACTAAGGGTTTTTGTTGAATCGTGTAAGGAAAATTAGAAACAAACTTCTTGACTGAAGTGTTAATACCAGGTATAAGAATTTATTTTGCTATACAATTTGACCATGTGGGAAACTGCTGTTAAATGTAGCATGACAATGTCTGAGTAGTAAAATTACGCCTTCAGATCTGCCCATGTTTGGTGCATGCTGACTATTTCTAGTGCTTCTTGTTTTTATGTTCTCTCACATTTTAAACTTAATTGATGAAGATTTTGTGTAGGACTAGGAAAATATAGGGCTTAGTTGTAGAATATCAGAATTTCCTAATCATCATTTAAACGTTTTGTTTTACAGGCAATTGAAAAGCTACAGGCTGGTGCTCTTGCAACAGATGCAGTGACTGCAGCACTTATAGAATTAGAGGTACAAATTTCTGACTAGTAGTAATTATGTCTCTCTGGTATGTTGCTGGGTTTTTCTGTAGGAAGGTATTAATTAAAATGGCAAATCTACTGAGATTTCTCTCTTTGTGTCTTAATATTTAGTTACCTGTGTAGACATGGAAGCTATCTTAATTGTGTCTTTTGTTTTTCCACTATATTTTGGAGTAAACTTATTTAAAGACTTTCTAAAAACGCAAACTGAATAGAAGTTGTCTAGTTGGTAAAACTTGGTTGTTGTCTTAGGTATACCATATCAGATGGTCTTCAACCTTCAAGAATAAATGCAATCATTAAAGACCTACTGAACGTTTTGTAGGGAATATTATTTATGACTTACTGAGCTACAGGCAGACTGCACTGTCTCTGCTTTTAAGATGGGGGCGAAAGACTTATGCTACTAGTTACATTTGTTAACAAGAAATTCTAGGATAAGTCCTTTTATTTGCATTAATATCTCACACTGAGTTATCTTTTATTTCTTGAAATTACAATCCAAAGAATTTAGATATAGTTAGTTAGTCCTATTAACGCTCTCCTGTGCTAATTATATTGAGGTAACTGTCTCTGAACACAACTCTCTTGAGTTGTGTTATTAATACCTTTTGCAGTTCTTTGGGACAGTTCTGCAAAAGTGGGATAATTCTACATAATTATCTGCATAAATTTAAGGTTGCTTGTCTTTCCATGCAGTTAAAGGACTGTAGGAAAATGAAGTAGGAATTTTAAGTTCTCATTTGTCCCACAATATACTTCTGCTATGTGCATAAATTAATGCAGTTCCCAAAGGCTTTTTTTCTTACATGTTTTAATTTATTTCTCTATGATCTTCAATAGGATAAGATACAAGAAGCAGGCTGGTCAGAGAAATGTGACTTAACTGTAAGATAATGGGTTTTTTTTTCCGATTTTTGTGACAAACTGCGTGTGGAAGAATAGGACAAGCAATGCTTTTATTTCAAAATGGTACTTGTTAATTTAGGTAGAAAGTTTTGATAATGATAAGGAAGCGAGCAGCTGTTTGTGAGGTTTTTGGAAAAGTGTCTTCGGAGTGGTGAAATTTTTACATCATCTGACTTTAGTGGAGGCTACCTCTGAAGTACTGCAAAGCTAAAAGAACTTCAGGGATATAAATGAGGCAGTTTGGTTATTGTCCCAGGTCAACTAATCCCTTGTGGCAGTAATGACTGAAACAGGTATTCCTCTTCTCTAAGGAGTAATTGCTTCTTTTTCTCCAACTTTATTAGTAAAGAAGGAAGGCAAGGTAAGCATTGTTCTGTAAATATAATTTCTTGGGTTTGGAGTTTATGGTAGTATTCTGAGAGGATTAGCAGTGGATTTACTTACACATATGTTGGAAAAGTGTTAATTAACATACTTGATGTGTTAGACATGCTGACTAGGAGCCAAGACTTCAGTCAGAGTTTTAACTTGGCAAGTTTCTTGGCTTTAAACAGTACTTTTGGTCTCCTCTGAAGTATTCAAATATGCTTTCATGTGTTATTTTACATTTTGTTTCCACCTAGGTGTATTCTAATGTGTAGCTCTCTAATGGAGTTATTTGTGATGTGCTTCCATAAACTGAGACTGCTGTTATTCCACAAGACTGTTTAGTGTGTCAGTCCCTTCCCCAGTGGAAAAAAAAAATCTACTTTATGTTGTGATTTTTATCATGTTTCTGAGCTATACAGAAGAAAGCATATTTTAAGCAGCTTAATTTAACAGCTTAACAGCTGTATGTCTCTTAGCAGCTACGCCTGGAGTAAATATTTTATCTGGTTTTGGCATCCCCTAGAGGCTTTTCTTCTTTTACTTTAGTAGACTAAATACTCTGAAGTGACATCTGTGTAAGAAGTTATGGCTTTAAGATGAAATTAGAGCCTTTTTATGAAATTACTTCAGTCGGCAACCTTTTTCTTCCTATCTGTCTTGGTACTATTCTAGTTATGCCTGCTGTCATTCCACCTTTTTTGTAATTGTCTTAAGTGGTATTTTTATGTGTACTGTTGCACAAACCTTATTTTTTTTTCTTTTTTGATGTTTTTAAGATCAAATGTTATTTTATTCAGGTTATACTGCTGTTATTAATTATTTCCTTCCATTCTTTTATTGATTTACATCACCTCTGAATTGTGGATTGTTTCTGTTACTGAGATAAAGAATACTGGGTTTAGGATTTGGGCTTCTTTTAAGTATGTTGTTATTCAACTACACCAAGGAAAAATCAAAGGTATACTCAAACCAGAAAATGGTGTCATTTGCAGTGGCAATTTTTAGGATCTAGCATGAGAAATTCCAAAGTGTTAGACTGTCAGCTTTCAAAACGTTGGAAGATTGTGTCTACTTGTATCTCATTCTGAACACCACCTCTAGACATCTCTGTCATTTCTGGAGCTGCATCTTCTGTTCTAATTCCAATGTTTTTCCTATTGCTGTATGGACAACAAACTGCATGTGGCAAGTCAATAAAGCAAACAGACTGTTTTCATCAATTGCTAAATTTTATGGGTAAATATGTAGGTTTGTATGTTGATTGTCTCTCTGATGAGCTGTCACTACCCTTTTGTTTATGCAGAAAAAAATAGTGACTCTTGTCAAGTATATTAGTATTTTGAGTCTGCAAATACATAGCAAAAAATTGTATGAAAACAGTGTTTGTTTACATATGTCGCTGTAATACAGATTAAGATACAGAACAACAAAAGTTTATATAATGTGAAAACAGATTCCATCGTGGAGCACTGTTTGTAACTTCCTGATACTCATTTTGGGTGCTGTAGAACACATTACTGTGAATTTTTCTGAAATATTTAATTACTTTTACAGTTCTCTAGGCATTTATATGTGATACTCCAAAAAATCTGTAGTTTAGTGAGGCACAAGTATCTTTTTGTGGAAGCATCACAAAAGATGAATTTTATTCCTCGGTTCTGCTCAATTACCCAACTCCTATTACACAGAATTTCAGCTAATCCAAGAGGCATCATTTCAAAGACTTGTTGAGGCGCAAGACTTGCTCTTGATCTTTTATGAGCAAGCTGACAGTTTACTTGTGGTATGCTGCGTGTTTTTTGTTTTATTTTTGCAGGCTCTAAATGGAGAAAGAGCTGCCTTTCTTTGTTGGACTGTATGAATCTCAAGTGAAATAGTATTCTAGATTAAGATAGTGATACTAATAGTGACGCTAGAGAAAAAGTAGGTTTCTTCTGCAAAGTAACAAGAGCAGCTGACACAGAATACTGTTAAAATAACTGTGCTAGTCTGTGTAAGTACCAACTGTGTTTGGTAAATTGATTAAAGGCAGTTATGTTTTCCAGTTTGTGAACCTTGTCATTGCACAGGAACAAATGAACATATTACCTCTTCCAGCTTTAGGTAGTAAAGTGGATCTGGACAAGGTGCTTCATAAGACTCATCGTTTACACTGTATGCTGCAACAGCCATTATCATGGTACCATTTCTTTTTGTACTCTTACTATCAGCCACCATAGGAAGTCTGAGTTTCTGTTGAAATGCAAAGGGATTTAGGTAGCTTTTTCGGGGGGCAAAAGGAGGTCCTCCTCTACACCCTCCCCTTAAATCTTGCAACTTTCAACAAAACCACATACCGATTGAGTTTATGGCTGGTTGTGAGAACAATGCAATTTCAAGCTTTTCTTCTACTGTAGAGCACAAAAAAAATCCTGTGCAGGTGCTAAGACAATAACATAATTTTGTTAAAAATTATGAAGATTTCAAACTTTTTCTAAGTTTAGTCTAAGTTTATTAATACTCTATGTAGATCAATTGTTTCTTTAATCTGACTTGAGTAGAATGTTCTTTATGAACATAATTTAAGTTGAAAATTAATACAATTGTTGGAGAAGTGGATGTCACTTTGAGTTTCAGTCTCCTTCCTACTGAAATTGCTCCATTTAGATTTCTTTTTGTTGTTGCTGTGGATCAATGCAAAGGATATTTTGAACCTTTTAGAATACTCAAGCAATGTATATGTGTGGCCGTCCACAAAATTTTGCATTGGAAGAGTGTTTCTTTTTGAATTGTTTTTTTGCTTTTGTTAATTAATTTTATAGTAACTAAGATTTTTGAATTCACAATCTTAGTTCCAGGGATTTCTCTTTAAAGAAGAAAGCACAATGCCAGCAGGCTTTTGTTGTATTAAAGGAGTCAGCATAGAGGAACTTTGAATGGATAATGGACTGGAAGTTGTTAATTCTAGTTAAAAGTAATACTATGATGTTTTGCAGCAGAGTGGCTAACAGTAATCTGTGACAAAAGTGTTCTTTAAAAACATTTTAGTTAATTTAATTGAAAGGGATGTGACTCATCCTTGTAGACTATTACTTCTTGTCACTAATTCCCCCCGAAAAATAAATTTTAGAATTTCAGTGTGTAAAAAGAAACGTCTGTAGACTTTTAAGCCCTTTTAAAAGTTGCAAATAAACATGGCCAAACTGTATCAAAGACAAATCTTTAATGCATGTTGAAAACAGAGCCTTTTAACTATTTGCCTAGACGTGATTCAGGACTATTAGTGTTACAGTGTTGAGTAACTTCAAGCATTCCAGCTTTGACCACAGCTAGAAACTTCAGCATGACTGTGTTTGCTGCCAGAACATTTATAAATACATCTTAAAGTAAAAAGGGTTCTAAAAATAAAAATTGTACCCTCACTAGCTTGAGAGTGGCAGAACGAAACTCCCATTTCATGTCTTAAAGCTTTGTATTACCTCCTTTGCTACAGGTTTACACTATAAGTTATAGATACTTCAGTGGTGGAGTAATTGCCAGGTAGTCTAGTATTTTTCACATAACTGAAAGCTTATGTTATGTTAAAATGCTTTGAATAGCCATTTGTTTGTCTTTTCCCTCTTTTTTTCTTTTCTATGGTAGTAGGGCTTGCTGTTAACATGCAAAGCTCATGCTTGGTTTGCTTTCTTGTCTTTTTCTTCCAGTCTTCTTAGAAATATAAAGGCTAATCTCTGCTTGTGTTTTTAAATAAAAGTATATTCCTGGACTTACTTCTGTACTATCAGACCTATCAACCTATTCCTCCTTTCCATTTCTCCCTATTATTGGATATGTGTTTTGTTTGGGTTCTTACCCGTCCTGTGGTAGTCATATAGTTGCAGTACTGTGTTTTTCTGTCGGTTTGGATAGACTGCTTCAGTTAGCTCAGTTTATTTTATTCTCCCTTTGAAAGCATGCACAATTCTGTTCTAATGATGTTTCTGCATTCCTTGAAGGTTTTGAATTTTCATTTCAAAATACTGTTATTTTCATAAATTGTATTCCATTTCTATATGAGTCTTGAATTATTTTGGTCAGACTTTGCACAGATTCATGTTTTCAAAAAGATATATTTATGTGGTGTGTTTCATGTCTTTGCTTGTTCATCAAGTAGATGTGAATTTCTGTTTCCATTTCTCTGTAAAGGTTTTTCCCTGCCTCATTTCAAAGGCTTTCTATCTTATCTCAGAGGCACTCAGGTAGGTATCAGAAACTCCACGCATTCTCACCCAGTTCTTGCACTATCTAAAGCTGTTATCAGATCACCTTTTAGATCTGTGAGGTTAGAGCAGATCATCTTCCTCTTGGCAATACTGAACTATCCTCTTAATTGAGTGCATTCTGATTGTAGAGCACCACAGAAATTTTGAACAGGTGGTGGGAATTTGGTCCTTATTTCTTTTTACTGGAGAAGTTACTTGTGTTGTGACTGATTGTATTGGTGTGATTCCTTTTGAGTCCTAAATGAAAGAGTTATGCCACCAAAGAGGCATGAAGAATTTTGTTGGTGTAGATTTCTTATTTATCCAATATTCTGTAGCATTCTGATAAATATTCTTTGGGGAGAAACAGCTGGAATTCCTTTTGTCTTGATATTCTCTGAATACGTTGTTTCTTGGTGCATGCTTGATGTTGTGCCATTGAAGGTGCTATGCCAAAGCATCACGCACATCTAGATTTTTAGAAATAAAGTGAACTAATGCCACTCTGTATGCTGTATATTTTCTCTACCCTGTCTTTATTATTATGTTTGTCAGATGGTAGAGAGCTTGGTGTCTTGACTTGCAGGATTCTGAACAGTGTTACTGGGATTTCTGTTTTGATGGGTCCTTCTTACTCCCTTTATTTGGCCATGACATCTGCTTTGAAGATAACAGCTCTCTTTGCTTTGTGGCAGTGACAGATCTGTAGAGTACAACATTCTTCCTCTTTGCTAAATCTTTTGAATATAATACACTGAGCAAATGTTTTTGGAACAGAACATTAGAAATTTGTCTCCAGGCTTGCAGGTCTGTGCAGTCTGATTACCCATAGGCAAGGAACTTGGACAGCACTAGGAATAAGCATTGTTCATCCTAATGCATTCCTGTTTTCACTTTGTCCTCCAAGTACCTTTCACCATTCCCATTTAGATTCTTTCCATCACTTCTCTGCTCCTTTTGTTCTAAACTTCACTGACTTAATTTTCTTCGTACTTGTAGTGTCTGGGGAGCAATGAAGTCTGTTAAGCCAGCAGCAGATCTGCAGTCTTCCACCTTTTCAAGACCATCATCTTTTAAAAATAAAATTTCTGCCCCCACCCCCCCATGGGAAGTTATTCTCTGTGCACCAAACTGCAAATGTTTTATTATCCTAAAATCTTTTCAAAGTAACTTATTTTTGTGAGGCATAGCTGTCAAAATGAACACCACAATGAATATACACAGTGAATTTGAAGATCTGTTGTGGTATGGGATAAAATGTTATGGTACTTCTTGGATGCAGAAGGAAAAAGCAGAAAATAAAAATGAATAGTATAGAATGAACATGGAGAGAGTACATTCTGTTTCATGATTATGTATTAGTCATATATTCATGATTCTTCTGGCAGATAGCATTTTGGTGACTCAAACACTTAAGAACACTTTGAATATCTCTGCAAGAATCACCATCTTGCAAAACAAGTTTTCGATTTATTCACTACCTGCTCATTTGAAAGTTAACAAAAGCTAACTGACTTAGAAACATCAAATGTATTTTTCATTTCTGATTTCTCTTTCTTTTGTTTCCTTGTATTCATTACAAATTAATATGTACAAAAAGGAACTGTTGCGCTTGATGATTAAGACAGAACTTTGAGCTGTTTCTAATAGATCTGTTTCCTGATTGAGTTTATATTACATGGACTATAATAGTATGACCATCTGATTTCATTGACATGTTCATATGGATTCTAGAGAATAATTTTCTTTGTCACATCACATTACATGGACTATAATAGTATGACCATCTGATTTCATTGACATGTTCATATGGATTCTAGAGAATAATTTTCTTTGTCACATCAATTTTCTTTGTCACATCACACTAAAACCAGATACAAAATTCTGAGAGCATGCAGCGTCTTTCTGAGAACTTATGGTCAGACTGCTCCAGGCTGTTCTCTTTGTGCTGTACTCCATTTCTGTACTTGCATCTAGAAAGCAGGGGTTATATTGAGCTTACAGTGAGACTCCTGACCTTTGCTACTTTAAAAATTTGTGTTTTTAAAATCATGGGGATGCTCTGATGAAATGGGGGGGAGGTGGGGAAGTGGGAGTGGGGATTAGGGGCAAAAATGGGTGGTTTTAATTCTAGCATGCAAAACTTCTTGAGAACCTTGCCTTTCCAAAAAGCTATGGAAGGTGCTTATAAAAGAGGAGTTAGTTTTTAGTTTATTAAATGTTGTTCCATGCTTTCTTTGAATTATGTCTTGGTTAAACTTCCTGATCAAAGTAACAGCTGTCCTTATGATGTCAAGTAGATAATTTCCAAAGTGAGTTGTTACTGATGCCACTTAATTTTTGTGTGCAGAGCTGCTGTCATAGGCTTAAAATGTTGAGGAAATGTACAGTTCATTTTTACTGCTGTGTCGTAAAGAGTTTCAAAGGTAAACTGTGGTTTGTGCAGTGATTATTAGATGCTACTTAAGTTGACTGGCAGGTAAGGGACCAAATGAAGTGTGTATTTTGCGGGAG
>VZRU01004452.1:0-16473 GCA_013398155.1 Pedionomus torquatus | reverse complement strand
CCCTTCTCCCCCGAAAGAAAAAAGTAATTATAGTTCATGTGATAACTGCTTTTTTTCAAGAGGAGAAGTATACTAAGGAATAAGAACTTGAATTTCAATTGCTGTTAGTAGCTCATTTCTTTAGATGTCAGGAGAAACCAGGGCTTAGCCGAGCTATGTTAGACAGGGTCAAATGAGGTAGTTTTTTTTGGTGTTCCAGAGCTAGCACTGAAGGCAACTGCAGAACAAGTACTCATGATTTTGTTTTGTATGTATCATCACAGTGTTTTCTCAAATTGTTGTAAGGAAGAGCACTTGGGCATTTTAATGTGTTTGCTGTAATTTCATGATGTAGTTTATGCTGCTATTATTATTTTAAAAATAACTGAATGTTAAAGAAGCTATATCCTCTTGCCCTCAAAGGACAAAACTAAGTCTTTCAAACACTGTGCAAGGTCTTGGCTAACAGATGCTGTTATTGTTTGAGGAAAACCCTTAATAATTTATTGTCATTCAGACAATTATTCTATCACCTGGGAACCCCTCTCCATCCAGGAAGGGAGAATCGGGGAATGCAAAGAAACATGAGGGTTGAAATATAAATAGATTTAATAGAATAGACTAAATAATTAACAGTAATACTAAAGAACCAGTATTAATCCTGATACTGATATAAGAAATACAGGAATTGTACTCAGACAGTTATATCAGCAGGAAGCTGTGCACTCCCAGCAGAGAACAGCAATGTCAGACACTGCAATGCAATAATGTCAGGAGGAAAAGGAGGCCTCATGGACCTGGCACTGGGGCAAGGAGTTCTCTCAACCACTGCTGTCAAGGGAGAGAGCTATGCAGCAAACTTTTCTAATTTGTATTGAATGTGATGTTCAGGGTATGAAACAATTCTGTTGGTCAGCTTGGGTCAAATATCCAAGCCTTGCTCTTCCTCGTTTCTGCACCTGGCAAGGCTTGAAAACACTGAGACCTGAACCTCACGGAGCCTGGCTGGCTATAAAGTAAATATTTTCATGAATTTGGACACAAGTCTTCTAAAAGTGCAGTTTTCCCCAGCAGCAGGAAAAAAGTTAGTCCAAGCCAGGTTTGCCTTTAAAGAAAAGGGAGCTCAAACTCTCGAGGCAAGAGGTGAATTGCCTTTGGAGCCAACACGTGCAGTTTACTATGGAAATGTTATAGACTCGAGTTATCTAATCCATATTTTAATTTCATTTTCAGTGTTATGGATTTTGAACGTGTTTTATCAGAGCAATTAAGTTATCCTGGGAATGATGTGTAGTAGTAGGATATGTTGAATTGTGCTTTAGACTTGCTTTGATGACTAGTGACAATTTAATGACTTGCCTTTCTGGCAGAGTTTGACATGCCACATTGTTCAGGGACTGAAGAATATTCCTGCACAAGTCAAATAACAGAGATGAGCTGTATTTTTGACATTCTTACTGAGTGTCAGGATTTTAGTAACTGATTTTTATTTGTAAAGATATGCAAGAATCATCTTGTTTCTTATGGGCAAATAGTGTATTGGGGAATCTTCCAGATACTGTGTTGCTTAAGAATCTGTCTTGTTTAAGAAACCTAGTGGTAGAGGCTTTCCTGTAGCATGATTTTAGCTAGCTTATTGTTTTCTGGCCAGAATGTTTGGCACATGACCACACAAGAAAAATTCAGGAACTGTGGGGTTAGTAAAAGTGACATCATGGAGATTCTTGTCAATAACAGAACATGTGGAGATAGTTAGTTTGGCCTGTTTACCCCTGTTCAGCATGCATTTTTATAGTGACAATTCAAAATCAATTCAAAGCGATACATTTCAGGTTTTCAGTAGAGTAGATTCTAATGAGAATAAATTAATTCTGTGATGGTAAGGTTATTGGGAAGGAACAATCAACTGTCCTAACTGATGTGTCCACTTTTGGAATAGCTGTGTGGAATATGTCATTCTGGATCAACACTATCCAAATTAAATTTTAAAAAGTTGAAAGTAGAAAATCCCTGAATGCATGACTGCATTTTTTTTTTGAAACTTCTAAGGTCCTTAACATATTTTATGTATAGGTTTATGCCATATTTTATTCAGCATTATGTTTTCAGGATTTTCTCTGCCTATGTGTACAGGAACAGAAAATATTGAACTTCAAAACATTCATCATATATTATATGATTCATCATCTTATGTGATATCATATACAATGAACAGGAATATCTTATAACTTTACCAAAAAAAGCAGTACTCTAACTGCAGTTACACATTGGATACTTTGGAAGTGGCCCTTGGTCACAGAATAACGGATTAGAATTTTTATAGTAATAAGTTAGAAGATTTTCTATTATTCTAAAGCCTTTACCTACCTAAGGGAAAAGACTAATTTACATCTGTTTACGTAGGTGTTTGTGTAGATACATAAAACTTGCAGGATGGTATAAAAACATATATCTTAACGTCTCCTTTTTTAGAACTACTAAGTTTGTATCTTGTATCCCTTTTTTGTTATTAATAGTAACCCTTCTTAAGAGTGGGGGTTTTTTCCCCTTTGGGTGTGCAGGGATTTGTAATTACTGCATAGCTTCACAATACTCTAGGCAGGATGTGTAAACTGTAACTTGCAGAACAGTGCATAATCAACAAAATGCCTAGAGTGGAGATTTGCACCACCTTTATCTCTGCTCTATAGTTCTTCAGAACAATCTCTTCTTTGAAACAGTGACATCAAGAGTGATTGCTGCATTTTATGATAAATTTTACAAAGTGAGTTTGTTACATTCAGGGTTGCCTTGACCATCTTGAATGAATCTAACCTTCTTCCACCACTTCTGTTTACCTTGGTGTGGCCTTTCTTCCTATAGCCCATATTAAATGGTCCTGTTTGGAGCAGATAGCACCAGGATAACCATATTCTTGGAGAAAATACAGTCTAATTTGCCTGAAACTAGAAAGCATGTTCAGGCATCTGCTTCATGCTGGGAAGATGGCCATCTTCTGTGTGTTCTGAGCCTGTAATGACTACAGAGCACTCCTCATTTGATATATTTGCAACAAAGATCTCTTTATCTTGTTTGTGCAGAACCAAGTTTCAGAGTAGCAGAGCACAAACTCATTCATCCTTTGTTTTGGGTTTTTTTGTCCCCATTTGGAAAACTGTATTTTGAATTAGCCTTAAAAGCTTTTGAGACTTGTTAGGGTTTTGTCTGCTTTCTGTAGCCCACTGGCTTTATTCCCTATTTTATTCCCTAATAAATCAAGCTCAGCGGTAGCTGTTTAGAGATAGTTTTGGTTTTATGTCAGCTCAAAGTATTGCCCTGTTACTTATTGCCTGCTGCAACTTTTCTACGTGGATGATTCTCATTGCAACTAACGCAGTTGCCTAGTGCCAGACTGCTGGTTCCCACTCCTTCTCTACCCTGTCATCTGTGGCAGTTGCGTGTGGGGCTGTGTGCTGAACTGGATCACAGAACTGGCTTTTTGAGATAGCGTAAAGACTGTCTACTCTTGTTTAGATTATACAGGACTGAGTTCAGGCTGTATGTCCTGTAGGAGTCTCTCACCAACTAATTCTGTATCAATTTATATGGGATAGGTGGTACAGACAACAAAGCACTGAGATCCTGATTATTATTTTTTGTAACCATTCATTCTAACTCTTTTGTGATCATGTGGTCCTTTCAAGATGTCCAAGCTGAAAGGTTTTTTAAAAAGTAAATGATCTCTGCTGTTTTGAGGCCTCAATTAGATATCAGGTGGGAATGTCTGCTTCAAATAACTGTTCTTTAGGACCAGAAATGGAAAATACTTTGTGCCTATCTTATAGGAGGGAGAGGAAACTCCCTTCTATAAGCAAAGTAAAAATCATATTACTTGTGTTTTTGAGATGTTCTTGGGTGCTTTTTTTTGTGGTGTTTTTTTTTTGTTTTGTTTTGTTTTCTTGTTGTTGTTTTTTTTTTATTATTTTTGTTTGTTTGTTTTTGTTTTGTTTTTTGTTTTCACTCTTAAGAAATAATAGTGAATAAAATTGTTTCTGTTTTTTTAAGTATTAAAAAAGCAATTGTGAGATTGCTTGTAAAATGCAATGTTTCTGACTGATCTGTGTTATTCAAGTTATCATATATAAACCTCCAAGTAGTTGAGCTTGCTGCTTTCTCCAGCTACTCTTCCTTTCTGCATAAATTGTTTTAATTGAACAGGAAGTGTTTATTCTTTTCCTGATAATGTATTGTTGACAGAACTTTTCTTTTAAAGACCAAAACTGCCTTCTTTTAGTCAACGGAGAATACTATTTCATTAGATTTGGCTACTGTTTGTGTTTCTCTTTTACATTAATGAAAGCGATGGGTTGTTTCTTGAGCACTAGCTTACCTAGTAGGAGATGCTTGAGTTCTCCCAAAGTACCCAGTATCTTATTCTACAGTATCTTGCAACATGAACAATGTTTATCTGGAGCTGCACTAATGATGGTAAGAAATATGTAATTAACATTTCAAATTCTTATCTAGATAAACATTTTTTGGAAGCTTTTGCAAAGAAAGACTGAACACACCTCATGTATTGGTTAAATCATAGAGAAGATAGAAAGTACCAACTCAAAATATGACTTGCTGTAAGCTGCAGGTGTGAGAGATAACACTGTCAAGAAAGCATTCAACAGCATTAATGCCAATAAATCTGCTGTATTAATGAGGTTCTTAGAAATTGTAGTACTGTGTGGTCCCAGGGACTTCTTTGTAGCTGAAGTAACTTTTTTAGCCTCATGTTTGTAATTCTAATATTTCTGTAAAACTACTTGAAATTTCTATAAATTCTCAGTCTTTACTTCTTGAGTCCATTAGACAGTTGTTTTATTCTTATTTCAAAAGGGAGATATGAAGTTAAGATTGGAAATAGTTGTCTGTTATTGTCTTGCTGTTGTTGGTACAGTTGTGCAGCAGCGTTCTGAAAATGTGTGCTTCCCAACTGCCATATTCCCCTTTTCAGGGCATCAGATTCAGTAAGGAGAAACAGTATAGATAACAGGGACTTTCTTTGATTTCTGCCTTCCCACCCCCAGGTTACGCGTCTATATATAACATTTTGCTGTCATTCATTGTCATGACAGTGCATACTGTCTCTGTACTGTGTTCAGAACCAATTAGAAAACTACTTCTCTAATTGTTGGGTTTTTTTGGCAGATATATTCAAAAATCAGTAGACCTGACTCATTTGCAAATGCTTGATAAAACTCCATGAAACAGACCTTTATCCTTCTAAATAAGGCTTATTTTTAGCTTGTGTTGCCCTTCTCAAAGGATGACTTGATATTTTTGTGGCACAGGCTGACTTCACTGGAAATACCTTACCATTCTACCATTCTCACATCATTCATCCCATGTTGTTGGTCTTCAGGATCTCACCAAGTTGTTAGTGAGAGCAACACTCTATACAGTTTTATTCGGTTTAGCTGAAATGAAAATAATCCGGTTTAGCGGCAACAGCTGGTGCTATTTGGTAATTAATTTTAAATTTAATAGCACATGTTTTTATCCAATATTAAACAATGTCAGATCTGCGTAGTCTTTTGATGGAGCTACATGAGATTGCTGAATGTAATTATAGTTGACATTTCTGTGAAATGTAGACAGCTTACCATTTTAAAATGACCAAACCAAACAGAAAAAAAAATTGCTAGAAAAGGGGGATTTATTATATGGTTTTGTTTAAACTCCCTCTTCTGTGTCTCCTAGCTTTTTAGTTGGTGAAGGAGCTTACAGATGGGCAGTTGATCACGGGATACCAGCATGTCCTCCAGGTATCATGGCTACAAGTGAGTAAACTGGTGGTGTCAGTAGGAAGAACAGGACAGAGTAATTTTAAATGGTGCCTCATGTTTTGAGGTGTGTATCACTCCACTGTTCTTAACGTTTAACTAGGTTATGGTTTATGGTATGTAAGGATGGTTTAAGCTCACTCATTTGCTAACAAGTAAACAGAAAAAAATATAAACTATTACTTCAGCTGCATTTATTAATTCAAGTGACTTTGTGATTCTAGGGTTAAATCCAATATAGGACATTTCACTGAAACTTAGAGTCTTCAAAAATCAGTCCTGTAGGTCTCCAGTTGTGATCCATCTTGGATCCTAAAAGTACCAACTAACTGTGTATCTAAATTTGGCAAGTGCCAGTTTTGACTCTCACATTCTACACCTGTCTCCGAGTCTTTGTCCAGAATTTACCCAGTCTAAACAGGCTGTCAAATTAATTTCCTTTTTTTTAACCTAGGTAGGCTTTGCTTCATCTAATATGGTGCAATAATCCAACCCAGAAAATGGACTTGGATTATACTGTATATTAGTAGTAGTCAGGTCTCTTATAAAACCTTTTTTTTTTTTAAATGTTTATGCTATATTCATACCCTGTCTATAATACTAGGCTTAAAATTAGCACACTTACCCATGGAAATGAGGATGTGGTTCCCCTTCTTTCTCCTCTTCAGTCCTCCTTCCTTTCAGAAAGTGCCATTACTGCTAGTCTGTGGTTTGCTACAGGCGAGAGCCTGCCCTGTGCTTCCTGTTGAAGTTCTGAAGGAAAGAAATCAGAGATCATTACCCAAAGAACAGCACAGAAGATTACAGAATGTTTCTTTATTTTACAGTAAACTGTATTGCTGCATATAAGTAGTCCCTAAACCAGACACTGAAACCCAGGGCTGCTACTAAGCCTTTCATTTGATCTAGTTCTGAATGGAGATAAACATTAAGAAATTGCAGTTCAAAGTTGCTAATACTCAGTGCTTAAATGTAACCCCCGAAACAGTGGCATCATATTACTTAGTCATGCCAATTTTCATGCATACTCATGATACCTTTCATTTTGAACAGAAAGTTTTGATTTGTAGTTCCATGTGACTTAAACTTTTGCCCTATCCATCTGCTGTCCAAAACAGCATTTGTGGGACAACTTTTGGACCCAGTTGCAGAGCACCTTTATTTCTGTGACTGGGTTTTATTGTTTTGGGGATTTATTGTTTGTTTGTTTTTCTTGTTTTTCTCCCAGTAAAGTAGTTGCTACTTATGTGTAGGAGATACTCCAGAAGGAAGGTTTCTTGACTAATTCTGTTTGTGTGCACAAAGACTTCCATTGTTTCTAGTACCAGTTGTGACAGAGGTGATTAGATTGTAATATTAGTTGTCATGATATTTTCCTAGCTAAAATGTACCCTGCGTGTTGTGGCTTAAAAAAAAAAAAGGTAAACCAAACTACCAGTGGTCATCCTAACCCAGAGTATGAATTTACATTGCAGAAACATCAGAATAATAATCACAGCTAACATATTTTCCTAAACCTGCTCCCAAGCACCAGTGACTTCTTTTTGTCTCCTCAGTACACTTCTATTTAGCAAAACAATTTGTGTTAAAACAATTAAAACAGCTAAGTCTGGGAAATGAATCCTATTGCAGAGTCAATGCAGAAATACCATTTGGTGTTACAATGTCAATGGAAAAAAATACTGGTATTAAAGTTGTCAGTCCCTTTCTGTTCCCCATGCCCCCTGCTTTTATCCAGGTTTATAGATACTGAAATGTACATATATGATTATATGCCTGAGACATTGCACAGGATTGACATAATGTAGGAATGAAGTGATGCTGTGAAGCAGACTGCGACTGTTAGGACTTGAGGTTAGCCGGTGTGAACATTCAGTAGAAGAATGATTTTAAGTTAGGGTAATTAAAGGATATGATGAAAAAATCAGTAGCAGACACTGAGATTCAATCAGATAATCTTTGTAATAATGACAAAATTACTTGAAACAGATTTTTTCACTGATGCTCTTTAATTCTGTTGCTTGACCTTAGCATAAATGATTGTCTATGTTGAACTGGGTTTACAAAACAATATTTGACTAATATAGTCTTGTGCTTTAGCTTTATTTTCAAAAAAGATTAGATGGCAGTATCTGCTATTTAAGTGCCTGAAATGGATATGTAGGAAAATAATACTAGCTTGCATTAACATTGCATTATTAGCCATTCTAAGAGGCATCTGGGAAAAGATGGCTTGAACAACTTAAAATTTGTCAGTTTTCCTAAGATTTGAGTACACTTAGTTTTGCAGTTAATCATTAATGGCAGTGAATCTGATTTTTTTTTTTCTTTTAAAACACAAGATAACAGCAAGAAAGAGCAAGCAAAAATATGAAAAATCATTTCCAGAAGATGTTATGGTGATTTCCATACCAGTCCTTAGCAAAGCTAGTCTTGTAACTTGTAGACTTCTTGTCAGCAAAGCTAGAAAGTAACTCTTAACACCATGTGTGACAACATTGGATTGTTATAGCTGAAAAGAAATTGGAAGCTTTCTCACCGGTAACGTATAAGTAAGCCACATTTTTTCCAGTGTTACCAGGGGATGAAAAGTTAGGCATGCTTCAGAAACGATTAAAGATAACGTTGTTATTTTGAAGCAAGCTTCAAAAAAATAGGAGACTTTCTGATAAAGCTTTGTATTGTAGAATTTGTATTGTACAATTGCTTGTAGCAATGGAGAATTGAGGGTAAACTGACTTGAAATTATATGACCATTGAATAGCTCTGTAAAACGAAGAACTGAACTAATTGCCAAACATGAGGAAAATTCGTATAGTAACTTAATCACAAAAGGCCAAACCTGACCTCTCAAAAAACCCTCATCCAAATCTTAGACTTGTAATAAGTATTACTAGGAAAACTAGGTGCTTATATTTTGGCTTCTCTGTGCTGCACATGGAAAATACATTCTCGTAGTCGCATTTTTCTGTCTCCCTTTTCCCAGACCTTACATGGGGAGAGTAATGCTATATGTGCTCTAAAGCCGTGGGGTTATGTGGTTGGTTTTACATGGATGGAGCTCTCTGTATGATCAGTTACAAAGAAAGTTGCATGATCAGCTTTGTGGTCACACTCCGTAATTCTCTCAAAACTATCAAAGTATCTAAGTACCAAATGAAATGGTGTTTTAAACCATGTTACTTGTTAAACTGCATCAAGTTTATGTCAATGCTCACCTGCTTTGTCTTCTTTGGCTTGCCAAGTGTGCGAGGAAATGGGATTTCTACTGTTTGTAGAAATCTAGTGGCTTTCCAATGTAGTGAGTAGGTGGTTGTTTTTGGGTTTGTTTTTTTTTTTTCTGTTATTTGTTGTGTTGGTTTTTTTTAAAACAAACAAACAAACAAAAAAAACCAAACACCTGAAATGTGATCTGCCAGTATTGCCTAAAGTCTGCAAGAAAGCTGAGTTTATTAATTCCTGCTCATACTAGAGCTTAATTCCTGCCAATACTAAAGCCCATAATAGCTTATACTAGAGTTTTGCTACGCTATGCTAGGGAGATTGCTTTGAAAATGTGATCAAAGTGTTAAAAGTGTAATTACACTGTTAAAAGTGTAATTAATAGTGCCCCTGCACTAGTAATAACCGAACCACTTTTATCTGAATTTCTCAGACCAGCTCATAGTAGATGCAGAGCAGTTGATTGGGCAAAGATAACGTGGTATAAGGCAGCATCTCACAATTGCTTACAATGTTAAGTCTTCAAAGGGAAAGAGAAGGAAGGTAACTACTCATGCAGCAAGTTTGTACCTCAGACAGTGTGGAAGGGTCCAGAAGTACTTCACCAAGTTACATTACATAAGAACAAAAGCAGCTGCAGTGGATCCACAAAGCTTGATAACTGGAATTCAAGGGTAGCCACAAATGATGTTTAAGGAAGAATATAAGAACAGAGGAGATTTATACTTGCCATTCCCTACCATTGCTTGTTATCCCAGACTGCATTCTTGAGTCATGACTGGTTCCTGCATAAATGGAGTAATCAGTGGCACTTTCTGCCATGAAAATGTTGTTTTCTTTTGAACCCATATTAATTTCTAGCATCTGCAAAAACCTTTATGACTGTGGGTTGTGTGAAGAACTACCTCTTTTTCATTATTTTAAGACTTGCTGAATAAAATCTGCCATTTTATTGTCAGGTTGCTACTCAGAATCTTTCTTTAGTCAAGTCCTCTTATTACCTTAAATAACTTATTGTAATCAGTAAAATCACATCTTATTGAACAAAGTGCTTCTATAGGTTGGTTTGGCATCCCACTTGAAACAGGCCAATTATTTACTTGTACTTTGTTTTGCATTTTTAAACTGATTTTGTATATGCGAGGAAATTACGTTTTATCTTACAACTGATTGGATGCTTTTAGGAGGGAGAGCTTTTTCTAGATAAGTGTCATGCAGTTTGTCATACTTCTCCTGACATGATATATCTCCCACTGTCCACCAGTGTTGACTACCGAAGCTACTTCTCCAGACCCACAAACTTTACCCCCCTCCCAGATCTCTCCTCCACTATTATTACATTAAGAACAACATTTGCTGTATTACTGGAACTGTGCTATGAGGTTGAGTCAGTAGCTCAGGGCAGTGACTTAGACCATGTTTTGTTCCTCTATTTTTAAGGTTAGAATAAAAAAGATTGTAGAGATATTCAAGGGTTTGGGGGATTTGATTAGGGAGCTTGGTTAGTCTGAATACACACCTAGTTTTAGGAAACTGAGAGGTGTCTCTCAGATAGATGTTTGTCTTTTAACTTTAAAGTCAATAAAGTTGCTACCTCTATTCCATAGTATTGCAGAGTAAATGAGCTCTCTTAAGTGCATGTGCACTGGCAGTTAAAAAAAGAAAAAAAAGGCCAGACATGATGTAAATCCTTCCTGGAATTGGTTCACTTGCAGTTTTGAAATCGCAACAGTTAAGTGTAGCTGATAAGAATGACTGTAAGTTAGTTCAGGAAGAAAAGTTGGGCTGAAGGAGAAGATGCTTTGAAAATCTTCCAGGGAGAAGGAAAGGCTGCATGGTGGAAAAAAGAGATTTCCTTCAGGAAGTAGTAAGAAATATCATCTCCAGCAACAGTTTGCCCTGAGTTCTTGTGATAAAGCACAGATCTGTATAATAGTGCTCTGAGAAAGGTAAGTTATTTTTTTATGTGTTTTTATACTAAGTGCGGGGTTTTTTCCCCATTCATGTTGATGTCTCTGTCAAAGTATGGCAACATGAGAAATAGCACTAGTAGTCCTTGGTCCCAACACAAGCATAAGTGATGCTAATTTGTCATTTGGAATAGCTTTGGTAAAATGAAATTTATTTTCATCTGTCTGTTTTCATTTGTGCCATTTATTTTAGCAACTACTCAACAGATCTTCACTGGATCTTTTTAATTCCTGTGGGTTAACTAATTTGCTAATATATTCCTTTTTAATTTGCTTCCCTCCAATAGTTGCATTTTCTTTTAGTATGGAATAAAAAGATAAAATGTAGAAAATTCTCCATTCTTGTTCTTTCAGTTGACTATAAGAAAAGTTTGCCAGGGGGAGCTATATGATTGATCAGAGCTCAATCTCCAAAGATTTAAACATATTCTTTGACTTTTCTTAGTATTTTCAATTTACAGTTTGCTTTTAAACAACTGCTTGCTGAACAATCATAGGTCGCATAATGTTTTCTTGCATAATAATTGTTCATGACTGTAATGGAAACATTGGAGTTTGTTTGTATTTGTGTTCCCAGCTTGCTATTTCACCACTAGAAATAGGAAGGTTTGAGTATTGTCCTGAACTTGATTTGTGATTTAGTGGTGTTTGCAATTTGTGTTTGTTAACTTCTATTTGAAAACTTACTTGTTTGCTTTTTTTTTTTTTACCTAGCCTGAAAATATGGAAGGGAATAGACGTGGCTTGTAAAAGTGTAGGAATTTTAAGGAAAGATGGGCATTTTTTTGCATTATCTTTGAGCAGTAAATGTTAGTGTAGTATAGTAACCAGCCTGTCAGCTACAGTCTTACTTCAAGTGCATAGATCTAGAATTAATGAGTCGATACATAAGAATTTTACCATTATTAAAAGAAAGAAAAAAAGTACCTTAGTCTTGCATTTTGGCCTGTCTGTGCAGTTCAGTATTTTCAAGGCATACACGAATAGGACAATTCTGAATTTCTAATTACTTTTCTCTTACCTCTGTTCTCTGGATAAAATAAAACTGTGTAGAATGTTGATTAAATTTTTATTTGTACATGATATAAAGGTTAAAGAAGTTATGGGAATGATCAAGGTGCCAACAGGATTAGCACAAGAGATGTGTAAATCATGTACAAGTTTTATGGTAAACAAGCATCATGCAGGTAACATCTCTGAAGTGACTTAGAGACCAATGCTCAGTTTCTTTTTCTTCCACTGACTTGCTTGCTGAAAATTACATAAATTACTTTTTCATATGTTTCTCTTAAGTGGTAATTATGATGTAAAAAGCCTGTATAAAAGCTGTATTTGTTTCCTAGCCATAATAATGTAGGAGATGGATCTTATGCTGATGAATTACATAATGAATCTCTTGCAATCCTTTCTTAGCTGGGTGCCCAGTGACACTCAAATCTTTTGAAAATGGGAAAATCTGTAACAGTCTTAACCTTGAGCAAGATGTGTCTGCGAAATTTCTATTCTGCATTTATTGATAATACACAGTGTTCTCAAGCATCGATTCTGACACTCCGTCCACTAATACTGACTTCTAATGCAGGCGAGTGCTGTTGAGCAGGAGCCACTTCTGCCTGTTGTGTGCTCAGCCACTGACCCTTCTTCACTGCAAAACCCTACACTTGTCTCAACTTCCACAACTCTGCTGTGACCGAGTAATCCACCCAGTGCTTCCACCATCTAGCAGAGTTAGACCCAAAATACTGTGCATTTAAGTACAGAGTACCTGTGAGTAGCTTCTATTGGTACCTTGCTTCTATTGGTACCTTGCTTCTATTGGTACCTTCTATTGGTACCTTGCTACTATTGGTCTCCTTGAAGGGAGAATGTGGAGGTCTTGGAAGATGTTTTCAGATCCTTGAAGATTACTTGTTCTTAAAGAGGCACCCCATGCTGCATTGCAGGGACGTGTGATAACTATTGTAAATGTGAGACTGAAGCCCTCAGCTTTTAATAATATCCAAGTTCTGATGCATTTCTGTTGTCAGTCATTACATGTCTTTAATCTGGATGGGGCCTGAGCATGACACTTAAACACTAACAGACAATCATTTTGTGAAGCTGTGGGTTTTTTTGTTCTTTTTTTCTTCCTGTCCCAGTAGCTCTGAAGTAGTTTTATTTATGACAGCATGTGCATAAACGAGAAAGCAAAATGGAATGGCTGGTTGTACTCTGTCGTTTCTGAGATGCAATTCTTTTAAGAATAACTTTGAGCGTGTAGGCTATTATTGCGTAGGGTAGTAATTGTCAAGGACTTCTATCTGAAAGCATATATTTGGTTTTTATTTAGACTTTTAAATTCTTGAGAAAAATCAAAGGATGTTGTACTGAATACCTTTCCATAGATTCCAGTAACAATACATCTGAGTTGTGATCCAAGAGTTTTTCAAACTAAAATTCCATCTATTCCTTTACCTCTCTTTTTCTAGTTTCTTCCGCTCCCCAGTCAATAAGCTGAACCTCTTGCTTCCCTTTCTCCCTGGCCCAGGCAACATCAGGCTGATGCAGCTATATTGCATTTGTTTTAGGAAAACATGCCTGTCTTCAACACTGTGTTATGTCCTTTTCCTCTTCTCAAGCTTGAAATATGCTGTCTTGTTGGAGAAGGTGAGAGTGTTTTTTGTACTGTCATTTAGGACAAATGAGATATCTTAGCATCTTTGCATCACAAGTTGAGTTTTTGTTTCAGATTTAATGTGAACTATGACCTTAAGCTGCATATAGGCATTTTCAGTCTGTGTATAGTGCTTGTTTTCAAAATAATTTTTCAGTGCGGTTATTTTTCCATGTTATGTGTGCATTATTAAGTAAGCATATTTGAATTCTGGAATTGTTTTTTTTTTTTGTTCATAAAATGTTTTATTGAACTTAAACCCCAATAATATATTCTTTGACAAGGACCAAACGTACAGGATGTTTTCATAAAACATTAATTTTATCTTTCATTTGTTTAGTGTGAGCCTCACTTGTGTTTTCTAGTTTCTTTTGTCACGTGTAGAACCAGACAAAGCAACCAGAGTACTAGCTAGTTTAATGGCATTTATAATGCTTTTATATAGATCAAACATATTACAAAGGCAGGAATAAACACTTAGTTTAGGCAGGGAGACTTTTACTTGTTATTAGTCTTTATTAATTTACTTTGGGAAAGAAAAATCAAGCTTAAAATTTAAGACATTTTGTTTTTAACAGGTCATTTGAAATTGGACATAAATCTGTGTCAAAGGAAAAAAGGAAATTGCTAGGTTTTATTTTACTTGTCCTTTATTTCACAGTTCTTTGGCCCCTTTGGAGGTATTAGCTGTTTTATCCTGCTAAGAGGACTTGATAATCACTGATTCTAATTATTTTCCCTCAATAATGAAATTAATTGGGACTTGCTGACACAAAATATTCAATTTTCAAATGCAAGTTAATCCTAACAACTATTCTGAAGTTGAATGTAGCCTGAACACAAGACTTTGCACTCTAGGGGAAGTCTGTATAGACTTTCTTTCCCTCACAGTATGGATAGGTATGACATTTCCAGCTCAACTGAATATAGTTTAGGAGTTATTGAATTAATACATCATCACTGGCATATCTCTAATCTGTCTATCTAGTGTAACAGCATGACCTTTCCAGTGTGACAAATATCACAGTATCTGTCACAAATAAGAGCTGATGAATAATATATTGTAGATAGTAATGGGGGAAGCTGGGAAAGTTTGTTTTTCTACACATATGTGCTAGCTTCCTTAACCAAGACTGTTTTGTCTTTCTGCATTTACGTGGTATGTTAGTTATGGTGGTCTGTGATGCGCAGGGATAGGATCATAGGGGACTGACATAAAATAGATTATGTAAGGTTTTGAATAATTTTTAAAAATGAGGTTTATCAGATATTGGAACAGGGACCCAGAGTAGTTGTGAAACCTCCATCCTTAAAGGTATTCAAAACTTCAGAAGTTCCTATGCAGCCCTTTTGAATTGAACTTGCTGTTCCTAGGAGGTTGGAGTGCACAACCTCCTAAAATCCCTTCCAACTTTCATCATTGTATGTTACTGGAAAATTTTCTTCATCTGTCTGTCTGACATGGTCCAAGTTATGAAAAAAAAATATGCATGGCACAGCATCTCCTGGTGTTCTGGATATCTGATCATCCAGCAGAAGGGTCTGTGATGCATTGCACGACTTCTCACATGTATGAGATGAGCAAAGTAAGAGAAGCAATAGAAAGAAAATGCATAACCAGTCTTTACCCCACTGTGCAATTGAAAGGCAGTTGGAATACCCGGGATTTGAAAATATTTCTTGCACTTGAGAAGTGAGCATGTTTTTTTGTTAGCCAAAATCATTGCTTTCTGGAATTGTCATCCATTGTATAAGTATGGACAAGGCAGTACATTGCTAGTCTGATTTCATACATAGTGTTTCTTATTTCCTAGCAACACATATACTTCTTTGTTAATAATTACTATATTTCCTAGCTTTCTGATACCACTTTGAATTAACAATGTAGATGTTACTGTTAACAATTAGGTCCTTCAAAGAAAATCTCCAGGTTTTTTCTTGTTTTGAAAAGACAGATACAATCTTAAAGCATAAGGTAAACTCTGAAAATTGCTTAATTGCTTAGCTAGAAGCTGAGGACTGAAACATCTCTCTTGAGCTTGGAGAATGTCGTGGAAAAAATGGTAGGAGAAGTAGCAACAAAGGTGTGGTTGGAGTGATGATGCTGAGAGGCCATATAGCAGCACTCTGTGTAGCTGGTGGGGCAGCTTGAAACTCATCCATGTGTCCTCTAGTTATGATGCGATCTTTGTGCATATATTTGAACTGCTGAACATGCAAATATTGCAGAAGGTTTTAGGACACCACTAGCATTAGATTCTGGAGTACGAGGAACTTCTTGTGTTCAGGTTTTCATGTATTGGCTCTTGTGTATTTGTCTGTTAGCTTTTTTTTGGGGGGTGGGTGGGTGGTGGTTTTTTTTTGTGGTTTGTTTTTTTTTTTTTTTTACATTGTCAACTTGGTGGGAGACAATGTCAAGCATATTTATCCCCGTGTAATACCTACTTGTGATGAGTACCAGGGCCAGATGCCATTCTTTACCCATTGTGACTCTGCCCATGGAGATTTGCTATATTTATTGAAGTCATGCAACAAGTTCTCCAGTTTAAAATTCTGTTAGAAACAATGTGCTGCCTTGGTTTATTTTGGGACACTTCTGTTTAACAAATTCTTGGTGTGTTTGGTTGTTTTTCTGTTGTTTGTTTGTTTGTTCATCCCCATTTGCAATTAGTACTAAACTAGAACGAATCTTTGACCACTTCCTCTTATCAACTGTTTGGGTTTTACCTCTTGGACCTCTTTTCAAACCTAGAAATGTGCTAGAATCATAGAATCACCCAGGCCAGAAGGGACCTCCAAAGTTCGTCCAGTCTGACCTCCCCACAGTCGCAGGGAC
>VZRU01004448.1:0-15037 GCA_013398155.1 Pedionomus torquatus | reverse complement strand
ATCCCTGGAGGGGTTGGAGGTCAGGTTGGGGGTGGGGGGGGCTTGGAGCAACCTGATTTAAATAAATAAAGCCTCCAGTGAAAAAATGCACTCCAGAAAAAGCAACAGCTCACAGAAAGGTTTAGATTAAAATTGAGTTTGTATCTGTCACTGGTCTGGCAGCTTGCCTTGCCCCACGGTTAGGCAATCGGCCCCTTTATCGACAGTTTGGTTAAGTTTTGTCAAAAAAGAAGGGAAAGTTAAATAACATGGATCAAGGACTCTGAATAACGAGGGCAGACCTTTGGAAGCTAAATCCTAAGAAATGCGAGCTTCTCGCCTACTAATTTGCTTAACTGGAACACGTAAATAACTACAGCATTTACACAACACTGAACAGGTCGAGAACAGTCAGAAGAAAGTTCTGGGTTTTTCAAAGCCATCGACTACAGGCGTGAGAGGGTGATCCTCTGTCACCTGCTGTAGAAGCATAGAAGTTGCCCACAGGACATCAAAGAGTTAACAAGGATTGGCTAAAACCCAGCTCATCAGTTTCTGGTTTACAAAGTTTTCCTCCCCAGAAGGACGAGAGCAACAGGACACGTTGCAAAAATAATTATTCCACCAGATACATCCCAATTTCCAGTTCTCAACCCAGAGCCTTGCTCCTAACCTGTTCCTAATTCCTCACAAGATGCCAAAAAACCAACCCAAACCAGGTAGAGATGAGATTTGAGATGAGATTTGCTTTACTACTAATGGCAACAGCTGGTTTTATGACAACTCATGTAAGAGTCCACACCTGTGGGTACAATCACAATTCACTTTTTTATCCTAGAAATGGGCAAGACATGACAAAACACAGGTGTGAGAGAACCGGACAGGGGAAGAGACAACCAAACACATAAACAAAAACATAAAGCACAAAACTGCTTCATAAGAAAAACCTTCAAGTGAGAATAAAAAAAATCAGACTTCAAATGTACTTCCTGCTGCAGTCCAGGGCGCTTGCAGGCCATCCCTTCTGGTTTTTCTGCAAACAGAACCAAAATAAGCAGTTTTAGACTTTTTAACAATAAGGCATACAACAAGTGAAATATAACAGACCCAAATTCCTTACAAGAAACTCCAGTTCTGGCACTGCTGGGCACGTTGTTGATCACAATGACACAAGCTTAAATGAACCTTTGCCTGAAGAGCACCTGCTAATTACCCTGCTAAGGGGAAAGGGATTATTATTTTTTTTACCATTATATCTTAAAAATTCCTTTGGCTGCCCAGGCTTTGCCCCTACACACCATCAGCATCTCTTCAGGAACACAAACAAAAGGATTCCAGCCTTCTTGGTTTTTTGACAGATAAAAATATGAGGGAGAGAGGCCCCTGTTTCTCTCCAAGCCCAAAGCTGACATCATTCACCACTTCTCCCTCCATACTTTTTTTGCCTGAAGCATTTCTGTCCAAATATTAAGCTCTCCTTTCCAAAAAAACACTTACTTTGAACCGTTCTCTCACAGAAATACTCCTGCAGGTTTTTATACTCTCGTGGAGGAGCCTCGGTCCCTTCAGAATTAATAGCAAAGCCCTAACTCCGGAAACAAAATAGGAAAATTTGGCGTATTCTGGTTGTCTTTGTTGTCACTGCACGCATCATCCGTCACTTCCATTATTTTGAGACGGATCCAAAAGACTTCAATGGAAAACGTATCAGAAATACACCTGTGGCTTTCAATATAAATAAATATGCAAAAGCTCACGTGACTTTTACAGACAAGATGAACACACGTATTTTAGAGTCAGATCATTATTTATTTGTGGTGCATTTCTGGCTCCCTTGGAGACAGAATCACCTTTAAAATTAGTCCCATTGTTTTGTTTAAAGACAAATATTTTGAGAATACAAGGAAGGCACTTCTTCACAACATACCCATGTTTCAAAACCAACACAAACTCTTAACAAATGGCACGAATTGCTGAACAGACATCAAAAAAAAGTTACAATACACACGTCGTTAATTTCCCATATGAAAACCATATAGATATTTTTGGTTACTAATTGCTTCATGCTTATTTTCACATTTATTTTACCGAATACAATACATTGTAGTTATTTGTAAACAGATAAATATTTATTTCTCTCTTAGCAGTCATTCAAAAGTTACCTGCAGACACACACACACTCAAAAAAAAGCTATTTTGGCACCTTTCACCATAGTGTCCGTGTAAACATTTCTTCCTTCTGCGTGCACAACCACCACCAAACTTCTGGAACAAGTGCCCTTTGGTAAATCAATTACCCATCCGATAAATAAGTGGCTGAAGTGGGGTTAAGTTAATATCTTAGGCTACGAAATCTTGGTTTTCTTAGGCTGAGCATGGGTTGTTTGATGGTAGGTTTGTTCTCAAACAGGACCGCTTCATTTTCTGTAGTCGGGAATCTGTTCTGGTAGATCAGAGGGTATTCCTTCTGGAACTAGAAAACACAAAGAGCAAAAGTTAAAAGAAAGTATGACTCCACCGAAACCCTCCAGTTACGCAGGTCTTGAAAATGAATCACCTCGTAAGGACAGGCATCAGCAGGAGGAGTGAGACTATCAGCCTGTAGAGCAACTCTGAGCCTTGACCAAAGCTGCAGCCCTCTGTTCACATCTGATAAAATTTCTGTTTGAGTGGCTGTTTATCAGGTGCATCATCTACTGTTGAAATGAGAAAAGCTTCGGAGCTCATCTTATTCCCAAGAATTTTTTTGATATTTTTGCCTGGTTTCCTACATGAGGCCTCAGGAAGGAATGATGGTACCTACATCTACGCGTCAGCCACAGCGTTCCGCTGATGGAGTCAAACCACAGAAAATAACTCATTTGTAACTTTGGGCCGTAACCCAAGCTGGAACTAACCCTCTAGAAACCGCCATGAATTTGGCTTTCCTTAATTTCCTCAAAACTGAATAACTGCTCCCACAAAGCTGTGAATTATCACACCACTAACTAACCCAGTGCAAATGGCAAGATGATAATGTTACATAGTAAGACAGTATCAATATAGCTTTGTGAGTTTTAAAAATAAATCTTGCTAACACGTAACCCTTACAGTCCAAGCTGCTCCTGGACTTTGGTGGGAACTCATCAAAACTTTCAGTATATAATTAAAGTTGTCCTGCCCCCCTGGAGAGGGACCTGTTGTCAGGAAGCGTAGTGACAGGACACGAGGTAACAGTTTTAAATTGGAAAAGGGGAGATTTAGATTAGATATTAGGAAGAAGTTCTTTGCTGTGAGGGTGGTGAGACACTGGAAGAGGTTGCCCCGAGAAGCTGTGGCTGCCCCATCCCTGGAGGGGTTCAAGGCCAGGCTGGATGGGGCTTGGAGCAACCTGGTGTGGTGGGAGGGGCCCCTGCCCAGGGCAGGGGGGTTGGAACTCGATGATCTTCAAGGTTCCAACTCTAACCATTCTATGATTCTACTTCAACTTTCAAATATTAGAAGATTTTAGTTTGTTTCCTTCCTCCCCACTTCACCTGCTGCTCTGCATCTTCTTTTACTACTTGCTTACTCCAAGTTTTACTTGACTGTCATTAACTACTCTTCTTTACACACAGGAAAGGTTCAGGAATTTGAACAAAAGCCCAGCCTTCATTTCTACAGGACCAGAAAGTTTTCATCACACAGATGAAATTCAGAGTTGCAGGAGCTGGAGGAGGGGCACTGAAGAGAAAGCAGCTTTTCAGAGCGAGCACATTTCTTTCTCAAATTTGAGTCACAAGACTCGCTTAGGAGATTCCAGGACAAGTACAACACTATTCAATTGGTCAGAAATACTTGCCAAAGGTTTTCCGAAAAAGAAAAACAAAACAAACCCTCTGGTACTAAATCCTGCCAGAATTGCTGTATTTTAAGATTTAGCATTAGGCAATGTGTTAGTAGGCCACAGAAGTGCCGGATAACCTTGAGCATTATACATGTTACAAAACACAACCTTAAGTCCACAAGAAAGAACGTTTCAGGATTGTGGACAGATAGAGCTCGGCTCCTTAAAGGAAAAAAAAATTCACCGCTTTTATAGTCTACCAATTTTGAGCCCAGGTCTTTGAAATGCCAATCAGAGCATCCAATCACGACACATTAAAGATCTATAGAACATGCATCTTTCTCTGTGCATCCTGTTCCAGGGTCTAGAGCCCAAGATCCTTCCCCCACAATGGCATTTTCCATCCACGAGTTCCTCACCTGTTTTAACTTTTTCTTTTTGTCTTTCAGAGACAAGTTCTTATCTTTAATGATGTTCTCCAAGAGCTCCGCCACCGCAGCTTGAGAGGTAGAAACCTTTTGTTCTTCAAACTCCTCAGGAGTTATTTGTTTGCAATACGAATACGTTGGCAATATGGCACAAATTTCATCCTTTCGGTATTTGCACTGTAAGAAAAATTGAAGAAGTCATCTGCATATTCTCACAGAATGCCACGGGGTTGGAAGGGACCTCTGGAGATCACCCAGTCCAGCTCCTGCCAGAGGAGGTCCCACAGGAACATGCCCAGGTGGGGTTTGAATGTCTCCAGAGATGGAGACTCCACCACCTTTCTGGGTGGCTCTGCCACATTCACAGGGAAGNGTCCCTCATCATCTTTGTAGCCTCTGCTGTACCCTTGTCCAGCAGTTCCCTGTCCTTCTGGAACTGGGGAGCCCAGAACTGGACCCAGCGCTCCAGATGGAGCCTCCCTAGGGTGAGGGATGACCTCCCTCCACCTGCTGGCCACACTCTTCTTGAAGCACCCCAGGATGCCATTGGCCTTCTTGGCCACAAGGGCACATTGCTGGCTCATGGGCATCCTGGTGTCCACCTGGACTCTGAAATTATTGTGTACTATTTCAGTAGGAAAATCTATAATGAATGTCCAAGCAAACTAACGTACAGCAACGTTACAAAACATTATAAAGTAGCTGACATCTATGACTGCTGTTTAATTATTAAAGCCTGTATTCAAAATATAGCAGGTTTATTTGCAGTTTTCCCATTCCACTTTCAGAAGTAAGAAATACCCTGCAATTAGCAATTGAAATTAAGCTTCTGTCACGCCACCAACCTGAGCCACCTTCATGTATTCTAGGTGATCTCGCACCGCAACCTGCAGGTAAGTCGGCACCTTAAATATTTCCTGTTGGTGGTCCATCAGAAAGGAAACTAATCGCGTAGAAAGCAGCTCATCGAGATCCACTTCTTCTGCACAGCAGAGCACGCACCGAGAGAAGGTCTGTATCATCTAGAAGTGTTTAAAAGATTGTTAGTGAGCACAGGGGAGAGATTTGTTGCCATGAATTCTCCAGCTCCAGCTTCCATTGCAATCTCTCTTGCCTGCACCGCTGGTCAAGCAAGGAGTAAAACTGACTATAGGTTTTTCCTCATCTGAGGTAAAGTAACATCTTATAACATTAGAGTTGTACTTTTTTTAATTGAACTGTAACTTCAATTAAGAAACATTTTAGAGAGGTAATAAGAAAATCTTCCCCTGCAGAAAAATGTACACCTTCAATGAGCCACCTTGAGACAAGTGAGATAAAGAAAGCCCTGCAGAGCCCACGGAACCAACCAAGATCTAATGCACACCAAGAAACCGTTTGAAATACCTCTAAAAACCATTTTTCCAGCTTCTAGTAGGCTTATTTTATGTTATAGAATCATAGAATATTTAGAGTTGGAAGGGACCTCAAAGACCATCCAGTTCCAACCCCCCTGCCCTGGGCAGGGCCACCTCCCACTAGACCAAGTTGCTAAAAGACACATCCAGTCTGGCCTTGAACCCCTCCAGGGATGGGGCAGCCATATTATCACATACAAGTATTTTGTTGCTTTATTTATTTATTATTGTTATTTGACAAAAATCCTTAGTTGCTCCAATGAAATTCAGCCCTTGAAACTAGTCTTGAAACTCAACAGGCAGAGAATTCCCTTCTTTGGAACTGTTTTTGTCATAACTTCACTTACACAAACGTTGAGCCCGAGAAAGGCTTTCTGCAGACACTTCGCCAACACCATTTAAGTCAGATGGTACTTGGGTGAGAAATCAGTCTGAAAACACACATCTCTTACCAAGGAACGTGTGCCCATGGCATCGTGCAGTCGTGGCATATCAACGTTTTCGCTGAGGCGAGAGATCATCCGCATTAGGAGCTGAATCTTCCTACGATTCGGCGGCGGAAGCAGCAAACAGCAGATCTGCAGTGCTTCAACAGCGATTCTTTCTAAGTGAGGCTGAAGCAGATCTACAAGTTCATTGTAAAGACAGTTATCATTAAGATTTGAACCAACTTTCAGGATACATTTTTCCACCCCCGTCCAAGAAATTTCATTTTTTCCAAATGATGATAAACTACGTTTTACAGAAATCATCTGTAGCACCGTAGGAAGCGTTATATGGCCTTTGCTTGGGTGGTCAACTTCAGCTTTTGATGAACTGCTGGTAAAACCAGGACCTGAATACAGCTACAAAACAACATTAACATTACTCCTAGAAAAAAGACACCTCTTCCAGGCAGGTCTGTGCCAATCACTCTTAGTGTCTGTAACAGAATCACTAATCACTTACCTGAAAGATGAATACTGACATGTCAAGTTTAAGACTCCAAAGACACTACACGCTTCTATTTGTTAGCGGAGGAACAAAGGGCTGCATTTAGCCAGTGTAATTTAGTAAACAGTATTTAAAAAAAAAATAAAATCATGTTATCTGCATATCATAAACCCTTGCAATAGTGCCAATGGTTAAGGAAGCAGAGATTAGTCAGTCAACACAATATGCCAATACATCATGCTTTAGAAGCCACCTTACTTTGCGTGCCAGTCAACACATAAGAAGAGCGAGTGAAAGAGCATTCTGAGAGTTCTACGGTACTTTTGCTGAGTCTCTTACTGATGGTAAGATCAGACACCTCAGTCCTGATGTCCACCGAAGAAAGTACACCAGAAGCATTTGGTTTTCCAGACCCACAAAGTTGAGGCTGTGGTTTTACTGTGATTTCAGCAACCGGTATATTGATACTAGAACAACTCTTCGAGTTCCTCTTGCCGAGCAAACTCAGCGACCTGTGGATTTGTTTCGACCTGTGATTTTCATTAAACAGCTCTTTATCCGGAAGAGTTGAGGCAGATGCTCTCTTGGTACCATGGGTTTGGTTTGGACATATATTATCAAAACCAAGCCGCAACAGAGAGCCAGCTTTACGCTCACACGGCAGCGATTGTTTCCCATTTCTTGTGCCTGGGATGGCGTTTGCATCGCGTTGCCTGAGGGAACTGGACGCTCCTTTCTTATATTCATTTGAAGTAGTGTCTCCAACTGTTTCCAGAGAGTAACATCTCATCCTAACTGTTTGAGGTGGATCTTGTTCGTTCCTGAAACCTAAAAGGTTTTGACAGCTTCCTCCTATCAGATTATCAGCGCTGCCTTGTCTACACGTCAGTTTGCGTTGCTGCAATTTCTTTACGCGTTGTTTTTGAAAAGTTAACTCTTCTGAAGAAGACTTCTTGGAAGCTTCACTTTCTGTCTTTTTTTGGTCAGGCTCTTTGCGAAGTAGGCTTAGAAGAAGGCACTCAGTTGACTTGAAAGAGTTCAAGTGAAGAGTTTTTGAAGACTGTGGGTCACATTTCTCGTCTTGGACAGAATGTTTTCCACTGTATATATCTGGAATTGTGACGTAGCCACACATAACTATCAGAAAATGAAATAGAAGTTAAGATGCAAGTGGTATGAAAATGAACCAGATCAGAAAAGAAAGTTGCTAACTGAACACAGAAGACAACAAATACAAGACATTAATTTGTAGCTGACTGTTAGTAAAACCTAAGAAAAATTTAGCTCAGTCCAAAAAGCGATCTAACAAGGCAACGGCACCCAACATGCAAGAATAAAGACAGGTAAGGCACTGCGGTAGTGAGGAACAGACAGGAAGGAGCGCATCTGTTTAAGTCGTCACTACTGCAGATTTGGAAGGTTAGCTCAGACAGCAGTTTCTATAGGATACACGAGGAGACAGAAGTGCATTTCAATCTTGTCACACAGAACGATAGCATCGATGATCTTCGTCACATTCAAGTTACCATACAAATTAGGGGTTCAAGCTCCGATTTGAATTTGTTCCCCAGTTGGTAAAAAACTTACAGTTTGCTCTGATTATTTCTAAATTCATACATACCTAAAATATTAACAAAAAGTTCATAGTATTCAAAAGTAAGTAAAGGTTCAGGGAGACTGAGAAAGTAATCAGCAACTGTTCTGAAAACATCCCGTTCAAACCCGCTGTAAGTTGGCTGGCTCATGTCATTATTTCTAGGCCCTAAAAAGAGATGAAGAAAGAAAATTCACAGGAGTACTAACTCGCAGTTCCATGATTTAAAAAGCAAATAAGTAATTAAATACAGATGAAACAAGGTGCCATACAACACCAATTCTAATGAATTAAGAGATGGCAGTTTTAATTACTCATGGAACCAGGAAACATTGAACTTTTGATAAGATCAGACTTTAAAATCATAATCACATTACCCTGCACTACACTAAAAGCACACTAGGGCAGTATTCCCCCTACTACTGCCTGTAGTTTTAGCTTTCACTGCACACAGTAACTACCGCCTCCATCACTTGGCTACTGTACAGCTAACAGAGGCAGAGAGAAATTCTCCACTTGAACTAATACTCTCAAATTAGATACTGAGAATTCAAAAAAAAAACCAGAAAACTTGATTAATTTTCATCTCGAACACAAAGACCTATTAGTTCTAAGTAGAGGGAATTAGGGTATTGAAACGACCAGCGACCAGTGCTCAGCTGTACTTTCTATCTTGATTTAAACCCACTTACCAAGCTCTTCCCTGTCCTGCCTTTCCTAATAGTGCTCTTTGTGAAAGAGCTTCTATATTTTGGGGAACATGGTTGAAATAAAAAATAAAATAAATAATAATTTAAAAAATAAAAATAAAAAAGGTCATTTTCAAAAGAGTATGTGCTACAAACTGGATTTCTGAAGCCAGAACCCAGCATGGACCCCATGGAGCCCCACCAGAGTTCCAGTGAGCAGTTCAAGATATGTGCAGATGTATAAACACACATTATGGCTAATGCAGCTCTGAGGGAAGCCAGTGAAGGAGACTGCCAGGACAAGGGGCAAAAGCACATATAGAAGAGCACATCATCTGGATGTCACTTGAGCAGCACTTATCTAACTCCAGCATGCCCTGTTAGACGTTAAAAGGGGCAGGTTTTAAAGAGTCAGTCTAACTAACCTCTGCTTCTTCAGAATCTTTTCAGAGCCTGCTTCGTGAAGATGCCAAGTTTACCTAACTGTGACCTGTACGTATTTGTAACCCAATTTCAAACACATCTGGCAAAGGCAGCCTCAAAGACAGTTAGCTTCTGCGTAGTTTCATGAATATCAGTGATGCCGTAAAGGAGAAAGACTATTAGCACCAGACAGGTCCGCTACAGCACACACTGAAGAATAAAACCACTCCTTTATTAGCAAGAGAATCTGCATCAGACCAAGACATCAGAAACCAAACTTCATTAGGTTCACTGTGAAAGTACTTGATTTTCTCTCCTGCAATGTGTGAAACCCTGTGTTAATTGGAACTACTGGGAAGGTATTTACTGAGGAGTAACACAGGCAGCTGCTCAAATACACACACCACTGAGGCCTTAGGTGACCAGGTCTTCTTTTCTGGTGTTTAAGACTTAACATTGTGCCTTTCTTAATTTTACATTTAAGTAAATACACCAAGAAAGCAAAATAGCAGCTCTAAGTTTCCTGTAAGTTTTAATCACTTTCACTTTTGCTGCTTGGAATTTCAGACATTAGTACCAAAATAAAGGATGAGCGCAGACTCAGCTTGTGGGAACGAGCTCAGTTCTGTCACAAAAAAGTTTGGCAGCTAAAACGCCAGACTTTAAAAATCCATCTCATCTACTACACAGAGATTGGCAAGACATTGAAGGCCTTCATTTTCCTCAGCTGAACTGTAACCATGAAAAGGTGTCTTACTGGTTTGAAGCATAAGCTTTTTCTAAAGACAGTTGGAAGAAAAAGGTGGGGAAGCAGGCAAGGAGGTATCAGAGGAGGTATATCTAAGTCTTGGATGCAGGAACAAACAAGTAGAACTCTTCCTTCCATTCTCCTGACAAATCTAGCCATCCAGAAAGCTAACCATACAAACACGCTTTTATTTCAAGCCTTTTGCAAAATTGTATTTAATTTCTTCTAGGACAAATAAAAAATCTAACTGGTTTTCTGTGAGTCAGCTTCCCCACTTTAACGTGGACCATAAGCACCGCCTTAGTCCAGCTCAAAGCCAGTAACTAAAAAAGAAAGTCCTTCTACTTCTGAAAAACTATGCTAGCAGAAACCACACACAGGTTCTGCCCAAGCACTCCGGTTTTCTCCCTGCCTGACTCTCTGTTAATAGGAATTATTTTTGTAAAAAGACAGTGTTTGACTTGTCCGTAGCCTCAGACGGCACATTTCCGCTGAAAGCTTACAGGGTTTAATTAATTCTCCCATCCATTGCATGGATTAAGGAAAACCGAGGCCCATCTTCTTCCACTAATTTAACCTGTTCAGGTTGCCAAAAATCTGTATGCAGAACCAGACGATGCAGCCTAAAAGCAGGATCACCAGCCAGACTGCTAAAGGACTGATCTCTCCCTCACCTGAAATACCACATCTTTAATGTGCGTTAACTCTTTTAGCTTAGGTTTCTGTGCAATAATTTGCTATAGATTGCTGTCACTGCTTCTCAACAAGGCCCTTAGGTTATTTGAATTTCTAAAGTGAGACATCACAATTGATCTTAACACACAAATCTATTTCACTTTCAACTCAAAATAGGTTTCTGGAACTTAAAAGCTCTTCAGTGACTTACAGTAGGCAAGGCACTTCATAGCTGACAGCACCCAGTGAGGGAGGTCTTCTAAAATAAACAAACAAGTACATTATTTATACGTAACCCCAAAGACTTAATAACTAATACAAATAATGGCACACATATAATAAATACAAAGATCAAATTTAAAACTAATTCAAAATATTGATACCTTTGCATAACTTAAAAGTAAATGCAATACATCTGCAAAACCTTCTAGATAAATGCCCTGGACTGGACTTCAGTTTGGGAAAAAGACAGATCATGAAACATATTTACATGAAACGAGATCTTACCTGATTTGTCCTGCAAAATAACAACCCCGTGTTTGCTCGTGTTAGTCATGTTGTATATGACATACTCGGGAACTATCTGCGTTGGCTGCAAGACTTCTTCCAAGGATGGCAGGCCTAAAATAGTCTGCAAGCTGTCAGGAAGAAGAAAGCAGATGCTGCCTAAAAGCTTTGCTAATAATAAATGAAAACAAGTTCTTTCCATTTCTATTAAAACACCAGTTATTTGATAAGCTACTTTGCTGTTCAGTAAATTCTCAACTTCCCAAAGGACAGGCTGAGAACACTTTTAACTCCAAAAGCCAGTAAGAAAGCGCGTCTCTAGTACTTCAAATATACTTCAACACCAGCAACAGTAAATTTCAATAAATTTCTTAAATGTGACAATCTAATGTTAACAAACACGTTAGAAAGCACGTGTAAAGAATAATCAGTTAAAAAAAAAAGTCATCTTAAAATATAATTTCAACAATTTCAAAAAGAATTTGCAAGCCCCAAGCCTGATCAGGCCATTTCATACCAAAGCTCACATACAAGAAGGTACTTTTTACACTCTAGTACTTACTGTATGAGAATGATATTTCTCCAAGTTTCTTTCACATATTCCTGGCTTATTTCGTTCCTATGTAGAGGGTCGTCCTTGTTTTCTTCCATTATACTTGGGTTTGTTTTTTCTAAATTTTCCTGAAAATGAAAGGTTCATGCTGTAAGATGATCAAGCCACAGGATAATTCAAAAGTAAGAGAAAAAAAAAAGCCACATTCTCAGACTTTCAGGGCATGCTGCAGAACATTATATTCCAAAACATGATCCAGGGAGAAACCTTAACAGTCACAGCACTGAAATGCAACCATACCCAACTAAAAAGCAAAAAAGGGCACTATGAAAAAAGGCCTAATCAAACCAGAAGTCAGCAATTTAAAAGACAGAAACATATAAAATCCAAATGTATTAGTAAGTGAAGTATTCTCCTTTAGGTTCACAATGTAAATGCAGAAAGTATGCGCACACACACATATATGAAAAGAATAAAGGGCCAAACACATTCAATCTTTTTCAAAAAGTAAAATAGTTAAATAGTTTGTGCCTTTTGTCTTAAACAAAAAATCTATTAAATTTCAACAGAGACACGTTGTCCAGATCATATCTGGAACTCCACCTTCCTGCCCTTGCAATACTTTAAAATCCTGCAGCAGGGGTAATTCTGCACTGAAGGAGAGAAAACAAACAAGAGGATCCAAAAGAAAAGAAAAATTTCCCCATAGCGATAAGGTGAGATGCTCAATTGCTTACACATATCTACACTTAATTAAAATTTGATGTAATCTCAGATCATCTTGATGCAAAATCAGCCCTGTACTTCCATGGGGGGCAGTGTGTGTGGGCAAAATGACCTCTCTTTCTGAATAAATAATGTGGCTGCATTAATTACACTCTATTCCCCCTCCCCCCCATTTCTCTTCCCAACAAGCTATTGCCAGTACATTTAGAAAAAACAGCTTCAGACAGGTTTAAGAGCATCCCTAATTTCTTCTGTCAAATACAAAATGCCTTTCACTTGCTGCCAGCATTTCAAAAATGACGTTACAGTTGGAAGTATGATTTTGCATGGATGTACTTTGACTATTTACAGGTTATTTAATAGTATTTCTTCTTACACATGCAAAAAGAGAAACAGCACACGCCACCAAGGTATTTCGTTACGAACTATAGCTGTATCTCTCTATTATACCTATTTGTATGTTCTATTTCACTGTCTAGAAGAATCTACCACTTTCTTAAGGTAGAAGGGAAGATGACACAGCAGAAGAGCGTCGCTAGAAGATGATTCCTTCTACTCTTATTTTTTTAAGAAAATTAGAGCAACTGTAATTATGTAAGAAACATAAATTGTTACCAGAGACTGTAGTAACTCGTGTCTTTTAGAAGTCGTCCTGGATAATTGTGGCAGTTTAAAAAGTCTTTCTTTGTCTCTAGAGAAGTTTTCCAAGTTCTCTTTAGGTGGGCATGAGTTTGGTAGAGGTTTAACTGGAGATGTTGAAGGAAATCTGTAATGAATAGGAGAGATGTTAAATACACTTAGAGTAAAAATAAAGAAGTTGCATAACGAAAACCATACCCTACCATTGCGATCTGTAAGATCCTGAAAAGATTCAGGAAAATAAGAAAAGTGCTAACGTTTTCTCTTTGGAACACTGTTTAACTTCATCATACTATAAATTAGGCTAGGGTTAATTTGACTTCAGAATCAAGAAAAGTAAAGATATTCAGGTATTTATACAGCACTGACAGCTGATTTTGAGGAGTGAGGGCTATTAATACCTTTGATTTTAGAACATAGAGTAGGCTCAGTTTCCCCTCTTAAGACTTTCTGTAAAATGTACAAGAGAAGCAAACACAAGGCTGGTACACAGCATGCAGCTACTACGAGTGCTCCTTGGCTCGCCTCCAAAGCCCTCGAGCGTAGCACACACACCAGTAAAACACTTGGCCAGACAAAAGCACGGGACCAGCCCTCAGCATACAGGGCGTGTGGTCTGTACTGCAAGTCAAAGTAAAACACTGAGTGGAGTAAAACGGCGCTAATAATTGATTTTTGGCTCAACTGCTCAACCCAAAGCAAGATATTTTTAAGAATCTGAGCATTAAGATGTTTAAATAAAGTTCTCAACCCAAAGAGCTGTATTATTAGCACAAGGGGTAATGGTATTAAACTAGAAGAGGGGAAATTTAGATTAGGCATTAGGAAGAACTTCTTGGCTGTGAGGGTGGTGAGAGCCTGGCCCAGGTTGCCCCGAGAAGCTGTGGCTGCCCCATCCCTGGAGGGGTTCAAGGCCAGGCTGGATGGGGCTTGGAGCAACCTGGGCTGGTGGGAGGTGTCCCTGCCCAGGGCAGGGGGGTTGGAACTCCATGATCTTGAACATCCCTTCCAACTCTAACCATTCTATGATTAACTGATCATCATTTCAGTACCTGTATAGTGCACCATTGTCTTCTAAGTTTTCAGATCCCCATCTCCCTTTAATATCTTCAATAACATGATTCTTGAGGAACTTTCTTAATAGCTGAACAGTCTGCTGCCTGGAGACTTCAGGACCAAAGTTACTGTTACTCCTTAACACTTCGTGGAGCCAGTCTACAGCTTCTGATGCAGTAAAACAGCTTCCATGCTTTTTGAAATGCTGCCTGTGTTTCCTCAAGGGCATGCCTGCTCGGAAATACTTCGTAACTTCATTCCACTGCATGGGAAACAAACCAGCAAAGGATGTAAGATCAAAGGTTGAAGCTGATCATTGCAAGCACCAACTAAAACCATAATATATTAAGAAGCGCATAAATGAAATGACAATACTAATACTCACAGATATTAATATTTGTACTAAAGAACATAGAAGTATTAATATAGAAAAATTAAAAATCAAACTTCAGATTAAAAATGTGTAGGCATATCATTTTGGTTTTTATCTCGTTCTTCTGTAAATGAAAGTAAGGTTAGAATTCCACAAACGAGTTTTATTGAGCCTGTCTGTACGTGCCCAGCACCAACAACTCAGTTTCATGAGGTGCTGTCAGATCTCAGCCTTCCCATTTGCAGCAGCTCTCAGACCAGAGACAAATCCAGCTGTCAGGGGATGTAAACACCAGCTCTGAGTTTTAAAATATTTTCTTCCTTTCCTACCTACTGACACGAAGCGAGTTGAGGAGCTACAACTAGCAGGCTCTCCTCTGACCGGGCCTTCCAGGGGAGGGCCTCAGGGTGCCTTAAACTGCGTGACAGCGGGCATGGGGGGCAGACAGCCCCACCTCCTGCCCCTCAGCCACCGGCTTTCCGCAGCGAGACAGAGGCCCCCGAGCCTGGGGG
>VZRU01004442.1:51306-61618 GCA_013398155.1 Pedionomus torquatus | reverse complement strand
GGACCATTGAGCAATCATCCGTGGCATGGGATTTAACAAGTCCAAATGCTGTATTCTGCACCTAGGAGAGGCAAATTTCAGACCCAAGTGTAAATTAGGAGAGGAGAGGCTGCAGAGCAGCCTTGTGGAAAGGGATATGGGGAGCTGGTTGGCAGCAGGCTCAGTAGGAGTTTCCTGGGTTGAGAGGCCCAGGACTAATTTTTCTTCTAGTGCCAGGGAAAATTGCACTTTTAGAAGACTCTAGTATCTGAATTCAAGAAAATATTTACTTTGTGGCCAGCCAGGCTCTGTGAGATTCAAGGTCTCAGTGTTTTCAAGCCTTGCCAGGTGCAGAGATAAGGAGGAGCAGGGCCTGGGCGTTTGACCCAAGCTGGCCAACAGGATTATTTCATACCATGAACATCATATTCAATATAAATTAGAAAAGTTTGCGTGTAGCAGGCCCACCTTTGATGGTGGTGGTCCTTACAATTCCTTGCCCTGGTGCTGGACTCTGAGGCCTCCCTCTCCTCCCAAAGCCATTGCACTCACGGTATCTGACATTTACTGTCCACTGCTGGGAGTGCACAGCTGCCTGCTGAGATAAGTGGCTGAGCGTAATTCTTGTAAATCTTATATCAGTGTCAGGATTAATACTGGTTCTTCAGTATCATTGCTAATTATTTAGTCTTATTCTATTAAATCTATTTACATTTCAACCCTCGTATTTCTTTGTGTTCCCCGATTCCCCTTTCCTGGGTGGGGAGGGGTCATTGGGTGACTGAATAATTGTCTGCACGACAATAAATTGTTATGGGTTTTCTCAAACCTTAACAAGGAGTCACCAGTGTGCCCTGGCAGCCGAGAGGGCAAACCACACCCTGGGATGCATCAAACACTAACTTAAATCCCTCAGCAGCAGAGGATATTGCTCTTCAAGTTAGGCTGATATTGAAAATTGTCCTCTTTAGGAATCCACCCCACAAACCCACAGATTAACACATCAGGGAACAGGAGAAATTGGCCACCAAAGGTTAAAATTAGCCTCTGTTAATGCTCTTCATGTTGAAAATTAGCCTCTGTTAATGCTCTTCATGTTGCATCAACCCATCACTCCACAGAAATATGAAAAGTTTTGGCAGAAAATGTCAATTTAAATAGAAGAATACTACTAGTGTGCAAACATGCAAACATCTTGAATTTGTGTCCTTAGCTGGGAAGCACAAATTATTTCTTCCTGGTGAATGCTTCCTGGTGAATGCTTCAGTAAAGACATAATCCAAAAGTCCATGAAGTCTAACAGTTAAATTCTAATGAATTTTAAGTGGTTGCATAAGACACCTCCATATCACTGATGCATCCATGCTATCCTTCATATTATATTCAAAAGACTAAGTAAACACATAAATAGAAAGACTTTTCATGTGAGCTGCATGTGAACATTTTGAATTTTGTAACTTTTAAAATCTATTGTATTCAGACCAACCTTTTTCCTCAGAAAGCAAACACTACCTGTACATACTGATGCACCCAGTAAAACCATACAGAATACCACCATATCAAGGAGTGTCACTTATTTTTCCAACTCTATGTTATTAGATTTAAAACAAAAGAGGAATTTTCTTGATCATCAAGTTCATCCTTCCTCGTGGAGGAATTCAAAAGTAAACTATGACCGAGTACTAAAAGACAGGCATGAAAAACAATATGACTTCTGTAACAAAATTCTGTTGCAAACCATAAAGTGTCATCCCTGCATGCTTCCTGCATTTTTGTCTAGAAATTTTGTCCAGTAGTTTTAAAGAATTTTCTTTCTTTTTTTTTTTTCTTTTTTAAATTTCCCCCCCCCACTCCCCTAGATATTTGGTATTGCTACAGTGTGCATGGATCATAGCTTAAACTGGACTTATTGTTCTTTGTTAGGAATGTTGCAAATTTGGTTATTTCTTAATATTTCTGAGCAAATAAGATATTATGTGTACTTCATAGCAGAGCAAATATTTCTTAAGAGGGTGAGAATTATTGTATATATACTCTACAAGTGATTTGTTCAAGTGCAGTTACTCACATGTATCCTCAAAACTTTGAAATTACAGCACAAAAAGCTGTAAAAACAATAATAACTCAGAACTGCAAATTAAATCTCCTCTCCCAAAAATTTTGCCTGGGCAAACCTCATGAAGTTCAACTAAACCACGTACAGGGTTCTGCGCTTGGGACGTGGCAATCCCAGGCACAAATACAGGTTGGATGGAGAATGGATTAAGACCAGCCCTGAGGAGAAGGATTTGGGAGTGCTCATGAATGAGAAGCTCAAGCCAGCACTGACTGGTCATAGCCCAGAAAGCCCAGGAGAGATGGGGAGAGACTCTTTGTCAGGGAATGAAGTGATATGATGAGGGGTAATGGTTTTAAACTGGAAGAGGGGAGATTTGGATTACATACTAGAATGAAATTCTTTACTGTGAGGGTGGTGAGATGCTGGAACAGGTTGCTCAGAGAAGATGTGAATGCCCCATCCCTGGAAGTGTTCAAGACTAGGCTGGATGGGGCTTTGAGCAACCTGCTTTTGTGGGAGGTGTTCCTGCCCGTGGCAGGGGGATTGGAACTTGATGATCTTTAAGGTCCCTTCCAACTCTAACCATTCTATGATTCTGTGATTTGATCTTGACTGGATTATTCCCTACTCTTGGGAGTGCTTCCCCAAGGTCCTTTGATTCCTGGCACTATTGTAAAGAAGAATTAAAAAGTTTTGTCTTGATTCAGTATGGTAATTTCTGTATAACAAAACATTTATTTCTTTATTAGAATGAATGAAATGGTATTGCAAGCAAAGATTTTAAACTAGCTTAACAAAAATAATTTCTTTTTCTTATAGCTTGCATCACTTACTGTTTTCTGCATGGGCAGCCTAGGCAGCTTCTAAACAACCTATCTCTTATTTCAGGCTTTTGTACATCTCCAAAATCAAGCCAAACCAAAAAAGGTAACAATTGGAATATAATTTTATTCTTTGTCACATTGTCTAGATAATCTACTCAGAAGAAAAAAACTTAACTATAATATATTTTATTCAGGCTCTTGCAGCCTGAAATTGGACTGAATAATTAAACCAGTTACTAAAGAATAACAATATTTAAATGGTTGCTTTATTGGTAAGATATTGTTATTCATACCAATTACTAAGTGATGGATACATACATATTTCATATTGTAGTTGCATGAAATAGAATAGAACAGGATAGGATAGAATAAAATAGGAGTAGGGTAAGGTAGAACAGAATTGAATCAAATAGAACAGTTAAGTTGGAAGGGACCTACAATAATCATGTAGTTCAACTACCTGGCTACTTCAGGACTGACCAGAAGTTAAAGCATGTTATTAAAGGCATTACTGAAATGCCTCTAAAACACTGACAGGCTCGGGGAATTGACCACCTCTCTAGGAAGCCTGTTAACAGTGTTATGCTAGATGGGAATTTACGGCACTTGTATACTGTATGTTAGTGATTCAGACATGTTTCTATTGCCTACCCTCACCCCCTAAATACGTCTTGTATGGGTCAGCAAAAACTGAGCTCTGCAGGATAACTCAGGGCAGTAAATGAAATCCTAACTACCAAAAATTCCCAGGGCAACCAAAACAAATTGAAATTTCATTAAAGAGACTGAATACACTCTACATGTATTTATAGCTCATAATAATGCACCAAGATATACACAGGCTATAAAGCATGAACAAAGTACTGCCTGCAATCTTTCTATGTCCTAAAGTACTTTCTAAATAAAAAAAAAATTATAACTTAAATTCCTAGCAAGGTCCCTGATTAATTCAGTTCATTCAGCAGTAATAAGCTGAACTGCAGTTTAGATCCTAGCAAAGAGCTCCGTATTACAAAAAACTCAAACAAAGAACAAACACCCATGAAATTCTGCAAAAAGCTAGAACACAAACAGGTACTGCACTAGTTATAGCTGCAGACTTTTCTAAACAATATGCAAATGTAATTCCAGTTCATTCATCAACACAGCACACACTATGATTAAAATGTCAATTGCTTTAGTCAGGAAAACATTCTTTGTCAGGAAAGCACTCAGATGCATGAAGGCCTATGCATGAACAAGTCAAAGGCTGCTAGCTCCCTAGATTCTTGTGTTTCTTACAACTTTGGCTATGGAAATCTCTCCCTGTACATCCCTTCTAAATTACATCAAGTCTAAACAGAAACAGTCAACTTCTTCTGTCCTGAAAAAAAAAAGAAAAATAGTGTTAAAAGAGAAATAATTGCTTCTGCTGTAGGAGTTAGAGCTGTTGCTTTCAACTTGCTATGTCCTAGGCATGCAACACACTTTAAAACCAAGCAAGAAAGATCCAACAAAAATTGTCAGATAAAAGCTTGTAACTGGGCTAGAATGATCCTCTCTACCAAATTTCTCAGGTGTGTCAATGTGATACTGTAACACAGTAAAATGGTGACACTGCATCCTGTAAACACACTAGGAGAAATTAATGTTATCACAATGATTGACTAGGTTTGTCAGCCCAAAAAATGAAGTGATACTAGGATTTGTTTTTAAATACATAGCGAAGTGTTTCAGTCACTAGTTTCAAGAGTTTGCACTTCTGACCATTTATAGCAAGCTAGACAGCTTAATTGGAAAGGCCTAACAATTGTTCTAAAGTGGTTCATTTTCACTCTTCAGAACAGAATTACAAAATATTTCTGATACCAAAGCCCAAAGTAGCTGAAGTCATTATTTCAGTGGTCTGTGAAGCTGATTGAAGTCCAGTGTGTCTATGCACCTGTATTACATTTCCAAATTTTTGCACAAAGTCCAAATTTGTCAGGGCTGTGAGCATGACCCCTGCAATGCTGTTGGTGAGGCTGTTTCTCCCATCTGACCTGCGTTTACTCTCAGTTCCTGTCTCACATTCCTTTGCAGAGCAGCCAGACCTCTCTACACCCTGATGCAATTTTGGTACACTTTTTCAGCAAAAAGAAACAATTTTGGAGTTTAAGGCTGCTAGCAATTGTTTGTTTCTTGGGAGAGGGATCTCAAGGCTTTAGAGATGAGTAATGAATTTAATCTGTTATGACCCAGGTAAGTTAAGGGTTCTGCTGTGCTATTATTCTTGTTACCATTGTAATGATTAAATTATAAAATAAATCCTGGCCTAGTAGAGAAGAAAGAGCCAAAGTTTTGAAAAGCTCCTCAAAAGCTCCATAAAAGTGTCTTCTGAATTTGCACAGTGCAAGGATTTCTGCTGCTCTGAGAAGATAAAGATTACCATTCCCAAGCTCAGAGGAGATAAAGATTACCTTTCTTGAGCGGACATAATGGAAAATGTGCCTGTGTCTCAGGATTTCCAGCCCACAGCCTGGCACTTTAACTCAAACCATCATGGAAGGGGAATTTGTCCTAGCCTATTGGTGATCTGGCAGATACAATTGAACCAATTTCTGCTTTCAGGTGCTGAGGTGCAGGTTCAGAAACAGACAATGTTGATGCATTTTTACTTCTGACTGCACTTCTGACAAAGGCAGTATGATCCTGGAAGTTGTATTTATGTAACTGACAGGAAAGTTTGGGTTACTGCATTTTTTCCCAGGTTCCAAATGATTCTTTCAGCCTTTTTATTGACACCCTTGAATACACAACTGCTCAAGACACTCCTTCCCCTTCTTAAAGTAATGAAAAATCAGACTTGAGAGAAGGCAGGTCTAATGAGTTAAGGCAGTCTTTCATTTAGTAGGTGCTATGGGTGAAGACTTGATCCTAAAATGGGAAAAAAATGTATGAGTTGTATAGCTGCTGCAAGCATGTCTTTCAAACTCTTGTATGCAATAGCTGTTCAGAAATTAATACAAAAAACTATTATTTTGAAAACTTCCTGCCTTTTGTGATAATATATGTATTTCTGTCAACAAAGGATTGGACTTTTTTTTTTTTTTTTTTTTTTTNTTTTTTTTTTTTTTTTTTCTTGATTGAACAAACTGAGCTATTTTCTGTCTTCTGCTGCTGAAGTTTAAGAATCCTTAGCCAGTGCAGTGACACCACTCTGTAGATCTCTGAATCTGTTTTTCACTACTTCAACATTTTTTTCCTTTCTGAGTATGGGTACTGTAATGAACTTTTTATGTATCTCCACAGTCTTATGTACCAAAATAGTTCCTGGCTCAACAAAGGGGGATAAGCCTATTTTACATGATAATTACACCAATGGTGATCCTAGCTGCAGTCTTAAAATAGGATTGTCAGTCCCTTCACCACCAGAATAGGTGGTGGATTCTGGTCTCTTGTACCTTTCCGTGTGTAATTTTTCTCGAACTCAAGACTGTCTGAATCTTTACAAGTAGTTCTATGCAGGTAGTGCTACAGCTAGTCTTCATGTGAATGGCTAAGGAGGAATGGAATTTAGATGTATCCCTATGGATAGCTGTCCTGCAATTACAGAGCCTCTGCTCCTACCACCCTAGAGAAACTGGGACAACTGCCTAACACTGGTGACATCGCTGCACAGAAAATACTGCAGGGTCCTCTCTTCTCAATGCTGCATAGCAGAAATGTGTTGGATATTCTGTCTGAAGTTACAAAGTTTGCATTTGTTTTTGAAACAGCTGATTTTTTTATCCCTTTAATTAAAATAAGTCTAAGAAAGGCAAATATTGTTTTAAAGAAGATTAATTCATTGAAAGGGTAAAACCTAACAGTTCTCATTTCTCTCAGAAAGTTAACTGATCCAAAAATTGATGGTGCCTACCTATGAGAAAGTTAAAATATTCAAGTTCCATGGCTAAATACGTCATATTGGCAGTTCAGTTTCCTAATTTGTCTGTCTGCCTGCCTCAGAGTTTTTTCAGCTGCTACGTGTTTCAAAGGCAGTGAGTAAGACAGACTTCACTGCAAAATGAGCAACACAGTCCTTCCCATGTGGAGTAACTCCCGTGTTGGTTCAGCATCAGTTCTTCACAGAATAACTGATTTTAAAATAGAAAAAAACATATGTAACAGAGGGGTTCAAAAATTCAGAAAGTAAACTTTCCAAATTAAATAGGATGCCATAATTCATGTTCTAGAGATTGATTTTTTTTTCACCAACCAGAATCTGTCTAGGAGTTATTATAGGAATTATCTTGCTACTTATCTTCATTCTGTTTCAGTAACAGTGCCTGTAAGATTTTATTGATGTAACTAGCAAACCAGATGGCAATTTTGCTAAATCTTGGAGAAAAAAAATGATTGATTTTTATACAGTCATTGTGTCAGACAACTTGAAAATATTAAACTGGATATACATATCAACCTGCTTCCAATCTAGCCACCTTGTTATGTTTGTTGATTATCTACTAAACTATTGATCACTAAATGCTTACCTGTCCTCCGGAAACTGCCTGCTGTGTTCATCTCCTTTGCTTGTAAAACGTCAGGAGATTGTTGGCAGAATCTGAAAGTTCTGTGTAACTTCTGCAACCCTCACAGATAGCCAAGTCTATTTTATTTATTCTATTACACACTTCACGCTAATTTGTTTTCTGGCAAAGAAAGTGGAATATATATACAGTCTGAATTTTCCTTATTTCTTGAGTTCACAATCTTCCCTGGCCAGTCAGATTGCTTGTTAAAACTAAGCCAGTTAATAAGGATACAAAACACAGTTATCTCACTTAAAACAATTGCTGTAACATGCAAAATTATGCTTGACTATCTTTATCTTTTTTTTTTTTTTTTCCACTGTTTGTGTAGACTTTCAAATAAAATGCATTGGTTTCCCAATAACATTATTTTATTGCATCATCCAGAGACAATAAAACAGTGAAAGAAATGTTTTCACTGCAGCAACATCTCATCCAATGTCAAAAGAGAGACGTCTTCAAAGAACCATTTCACTTTTATAAGCACGTTAAGTCCAGATATTTTCCACCTACCATGTACATACAAATGGAAAAGCCACAAGTCATCTCTGATTAAGAAACTGCACCACAGGACAGATTTGAAGAGACAGCATTCAGTCCTGTGTGCCCCAGAGATAACATTAAGGAATGAAATCCAGTGCTGCTGCCCATATGTAAATCAGAACAGAAAAGAAATGTGGTGGTACTACGCTGGCTATCTGCCTTCTGAGAAGCTTTAGGGAGAAACTAGCCAACAAGTCACACAAAAGGCTGACTTGCAGAATTTAGCAAGTCTTATCTTTTATGTCACAATGAATAATGGAAAATATTGCAACATTCCTGTATGTAGATAATTAACAGATTTTAGAAGCTCATTGTTCAAAATGAACATAGAAAAATAAAGCCACTAGTACAAAGAGAATTAGAATAAAATAAACTTAATTATTTCACAACATTTGCAGATGTCAACAACTAAATTTGAAGTGTCATTCACTTGAGCTGAAGTTCCTGAAAGAAACCCTGTTGATCTACTCTGCTGGCAAAAACTCTCTGTAAGTCCTTTCAACAGTGGCTTATACAGCTAAAAAAAGCAAGAGAGTGAAGATTCCAAATGGTTTGCAAATCAGTGCATGTTTCCAGCTTTTATTATATACAAATTTTTTTTATTGTACAAAATTATAATACTGTATGCTTTCAAAACAGAAAAATCCTAAATGCTCCTTTCCAGAATGAAATTTCAGTTTCAACTTATGTATTCATAGATGAATTTTTTCCTGAATGATATTTATGTGAAGGTATTAATTCTGAAAAATTATATTTTTAAAAGAGGGATAATTTTCAAGCACCTGTCACTTGCAAACCTATGCAGACCTGGAGCACTTCCTTAGCATGTATGAATAAGCAGACATCGTTGCTTATCTGTTATTCTCCAAGTTTTATGTTTTTCCAGACAAAACAAAACATAAATGTTTGTCCCAGCCCTGGAGAGCTTGCAGTGTAAAGATAGTGAGCCGAGAGAATAGAATTCTCACAGTACGAGAAGAGTACAAGTTTCACAGTACAAGAACTTTGGCTGGTGACTGGCCCCATACACTCAATATAAATCTTTATAAATGGAAAGACGTTTTTCAAAGAATTCGGTATGTAACGTATTCCTACAACCTGTCACTAGTGGTCAGCTAGCCTCTTCCGGACTTCAGCTCAAACTGCAGCCAATTATGCTGAAAGCCTGTCCCTGCAATTCCTCAGAGCACAGATCTGTAGAGGACCAAGGGGTGAATTTCACTGGTGTCTGTTAGACCTGTTAGTCAGCTATGTCACTGTTTCCAACAGTCTCCATACGTGCTTTACCCCTGATGTTTGCAAGAAGGGAAACTAATACTAAAGGATAACTCTAAGTACCTCACACAGCCTAGGGGCTGCCACAATGCACCAAAGCATCCAGCTATTAAATGAGGCAAAACTGGGAGGTTTTGGTCAAAGAGAAATACTCTCAGTGGCAGACCTAGGTGTTAGGACTTTGAGCTACAGTGTTGGGGGTGGAGGTAAGCTGCTGGCCAAGACCAAAGTCACTTCTCAGAAGGGACAGCTGTAGCCAACGTAAAACAGTTGATATCTTCAGCTCCAGAAGAAAATGGTGGCATCTGGGTGAAGATGTGGTGAATCTGTATAGAATCACACAGATCCAGCCTCAGGACACTGGCTGGTGGGAAGAGCTACAGGTCACAGGGGAAGGTGAGCCAGCTGTTGCTGAGCTCCCAGCTGTCACCAACACCTGAGTGGGCAAATTTGCAACCAGCCTTGCTGTTACTCTCCACTGCTCTATTTGCTTTTCAAAGCCTATCCTCTCCACNGATGCCTCAAGCTTGTGCTGCAGCCATTTTCAAGGACTTATCTTTCCACTCTGAGCATCGTCCTGCCAAGTTCTCCGGACACCCTGGACACAGAGAGCTGCCAGAGCACCCAGCAGGACTGCCTGGCCTCTGTGCTGGGCCAGGGAGATTAATAGAATCATAGAATGGTTANACTCCAGAGCTGGACACAGGACTCCATGTGGGCTCTCACGAGCGCAGAGCAGATTGGGGAGAATCGAGTTCCCCGAGGAAAAGAAAGGAAAAGCTTCCTTTAGGAACGCAGGCACCAGCTGGACATCTGTGGTTAATGAACGTAATTGCCCGAAGGGAGGGGCGGGCTCCTGGTTCCCCTCGGCCCNGGGAGCAGAGGCCCGAAAACCTCTGTACTGGCAGCGTTTCGTGAAGGAGGGTTTCTAAGAGACTCCTCTTAATAGGAACGAGAAGAGAGAAAGAGGGTAAGAATCAGAGACTCTGAAGGCCTGGGGTATTTATAAATAAATACAATTTAAGAGGATTTAACTTTCTTTTAAAAGGAGCCATTAGGTTGTAAACCCGTACCACTTCCTTCTTGCAGTCGTGAAAATT
>VZRU01004442.1:2375-50853 GCA_013398155.1 Pedionomus torquatus | reverse complement strand
TGTTTTGGTCCAGAGAGGATAGGAATACCATATCAGCCAGACAACTCCTGTGCTGCGTCACAACATAAAGAGGATTACACACACAGATTACAGCTCTTAGTATACCACAGAAATATGTAACGCAAGCAGTTTATATCAGAATTAGAGCTGTTGATGAAGAAGCGTTTGGATAATTCTGTGTCTCTCACAGGGGTCGTGTCCACAACCACCGGAACACAACACGGAGAGGAAGTCCATGAAGTGCCTGGCTGCCTGGACGTGTGTGTTGCTGACCTGGCAAAGGCAGTAACAATAGTGGATGATGTCACTCCTTATCTCAGAGGCCTTTGTGACAATCCACTGTTCCAGTAGCTGTGGGATCTGGACATATCGTTAAGACCCATAAAGGCAACAGTCCATAAGGTCAACAGACATATGTCTGACAGGCCAAAAAAGTTAATACACGGAAAAGTCTGTAAACTAGGAATCTGGAAATAAGTATCTGAAGGATACTGAAAGAAGAAAGGCTCCTTTAGAAAGACTGCTGAGGTGCTTAGTTAAAAAAATATTTTTGTCTGATTTTTTCAAATGCAGAGCAAAGTTTCTGTGGAATTCTTCAGCTGAGTAAATGTCACTAAAATACCACCACAACTTGAATCTTCTAAAAAAGGGGGGAGGGCTAGATATCATTTGTATATCAGTAGGACTTTAACTGTTCTGTAGACCACTGAATAATTAAGCTGCTTCCAGCTTTCTGTCTTATTGTCTCCTGGATACTCCAAAGCATTTACAAGCACATGGTGAAAACATCTGTATCCAGAATTGTGGAGGCTACTGTGTAATATGGGAATGTACATTCTAGCATTAGATATTACTTCAGAAAACTTTTAACTCTGGCACTCTGTTTCAGTGCTCAAATATAGTTTTAAACTAGAGACAAGTTGTTAAACCAAGAGGTTGTTAAATAATACCGGAATCTGATTAATGGTCGTTCACGTAGTTACAGGCTCTGCTTACAATAAGCAGGTAGTGTGAGTAGCTGGCAAAAGTTGCTTGGTTTCTACTGCTGGCTAGTGTGCTACCTTCATTTGGAAATAACACCAGAAAATGTTAAAGATGCCATATTACAGCACAAAGGAGGATTCTAAGAAGACTGTGCCTGCTTACTTGCCTTTGACTTCTTGCAGAGCAGTGGAGTCCTGATTCTCAAACTATGCTGCTTTTCCCACTGTCAGTACGTATTTCTGTTTCAGTGCACCGTCCAATGGTGGTGCAATCTTCCAGCTGGATTGTCTTTACATTCCCTTTAATTCCCTTTTGTTGTCCTTGCGACTCCTCTGTCATCTTCTTACCTGCAGAACTCTGCAACCAATCTTAGACTAAGAATAGAAACAGATCACCTTGAAATGACTCCTCAGCCCTTTAAGAGTACAGTTCAAAACCAAAAGCTTTTTTCTTTTAAAAATCTGTACTGATTTTTGTGCAATTTAGCTCTTGGATATAGCCCCTAACTTGTCTGTCCACTGTTCTTTTTTTAAGCTGCTTCCTCTCTATTTTTCTTCGCAGGCTGTGCAAGCCATTACTGCCAATGTTTTCTTTTCAGTGTTTTCTGCTGTCTTGCAGAATTTCCCCCCTTCCTGTGTCAGTGCTACTAATTCCTCTTTCTCCCTCCATTCTGTCTGTTAGAATACTTTATTCACTGTGAATGATTTCTTCAATATATACCTTATATTGACTTTCATAACTATATTCAGTGTGTTTTCTCCTTACAGGTGACAGAGAAGGCAAAGTTGGTAATCACAGCCAGCTGGAGTTTTGTGGCTGAGGAGTGGTTTACCAGAGTGGCTGACAGAAGGCTCTGCACTGTACTCTGCTTAATTCATAGTTACCAAAGCTCTTCCATACTATCCACATCTTGCAAAAGCTGAGTGCTCTTGTTACTGGGAGCAGGGGTCAGGTACAGCTCTGATGCTGAGCACTGATGCCATCCCAAAGGTGGGTCTGCAAATTACTGCTGTCAGCAAGGGACACGTGGGTAGAAGTTATGAAGAGTCAAGAAGGGCACAGAGTGCTCTCCTAGTAGCCTTATGGTTTGTTTCTACATTGGTGTTTAGTCTCCGGTTGTCTTGAGCAAATATTCTGGCTCTGACTGTGTCCACTCATGATAACACAGCAAGTTTGTTCCCAGAGATCCTTCAAGGGTAAGTTGTTTTCTGAGCATTTTAGCGAGGAACAAAAATGTAGCAGAATGGCCTTCTTGGAAAATGGAAAACCACTTTACAAGAATACTGTTTAAAATAAAATGGCACTGCAAGTTACGCTTTTCCTGTGTTTTGGTGATGTTTTTTTTCTACATGGTATCCTAATCTTAGATGCAGTGCTGCCTTTAAAAGAAAGCACACCAGTAGCACTTCTTGCATATGTTTTTCTATGCATAACAAATTCTCTGTTCCCAAAACATTTAAAAATCTTTTCTTGCATCTGTACTTCCTTCATCACATAAATACCGTCCTACTGGTACAGTTGCAGCTAATTTCCTCTGAATAATACTACTATACTCAGGAATATTGGCATGGCACACAAGCTCATAGGCTATCCGGATTCTCGGCTTCACAAAAACATGAGGAGTGATAGATTTTTATAGCTGCTGCTGTTGGCATCACTTCGGCAAAGTGAACACTGAATCTGAATATTGTGAGGGTTTTTAATGGGACTTGTTTCAGGACTTCATACTTGGTTTCTGACAGAAGTTTTACTTGCACTGTAGGTAGACAGTGAGGAGAGAGAAGTGATAAAAAAGGCATTATCTAAAATTTGCTGCTGGAGAGGAGTATCTTGGTTTTGTTTTTTGTATCTGTGAATAGTGATGCCCTTGGGACTCAGCACTATTTTCACTGACTATACTGCAGGGAAATACTACAAATTTTCAAGGAGCGTGTGTAAAACAAGCGTGTTTACACAAAACAGGATGGTAAGGTTTTTAAACTTTCAACAAATGCAATTTTTGCCTTGTTCCTAATCTAGTGTGAATCTTAATTATATCAAAAAACGTAGGTCATGTTTCAATAAAAGAAAAATCATTTGGGAATAGTATAAAGACCAGTCTGATGTCATACCTTTTAAGGTTATTATCTTTCAAAAAAGTTTTCAGAGCAAATTTAAGTAACTGTATTCCTTTTCTGAGGATGGCCTTACAAAGTAGTTTTAAAAGGATTGTTTCCCTATGGCTTTTCTGTGAAGATTATGCAAATCTCAAAATATGTAGAACCTAGCGAAAAGAATCCATAGAACACATGGAGTACTGTCATAATTTTAGCTGCATGACAGACAGAAGTGTGCATAGGTGGACATGCACTGTCTAGACTGTCTAGGCTTTCAGAAGATGCAGGGGAAAGGGTAGTAATCACATGTGAAATTTAGACTTTTGAATACTTTCACACAGAGTTGCAAGAGGATGGTGTTCTAAGGTGGGAGATTTCTTTGTTAATTTTATTTATGTGCGTCTGTCATGCCAATCTGTCATCTAATGAGCATACTCCCAGAATCTATAGGAACAAAACTTGGAGTGAATTGTTTCTCTCTCAAACGGTGTTTCTTTTGTTACGGCATCTAGTCACACACATCAGCTTGCAGATAGCTTGTGAAACACCTTTTTCAAACCTTTATGTTATGCAATTAAATGGAATGTGTTAAAAAGGGAAAAGAAAAATAAAAATGTTTATGTGGGTAAACAAACTGACTTTATAACCATGCTGTATTTGAAAGGCTTTATGAACTGTAAAGCACAGCTACGGTATACTTTTGCTGTAATGTGTTATGGGGGTGCCCTGACTAGCTTTGTGTGAGCCAGCTTGGCTCTCTGAAACACGGTGGCTGAAGCCAGGTTCCACATGGTTAACTTTCCCTTCAAGAAGACTGTTTAAAGTGGACTATGGTACATGAAAACATTCTCTAAGTTAAAAATTTTTATTGAACTGTGGTTTTTTTTTTCTCCATTTGCTGCAGGAGTACTTGTGTTTTCTATTGAAGCAGCTGACAGTACTGTCAGAGAATTGCAGTTCCAGTGAAAAAGGACCATTTCAAATTCTAATGCATGGTGTCTTGGTTTCTGCTGGGGTGGGGTTGGCTTTCTTACTAGCCGCTGGTGTTGTGCTGTGCTTTGGATTTGGTGTGAGAATAGTGTTGGCAGCACTGGTGTTTCTGGTTATTGCTGAGAAATCAAGGCCTTTTCTGGTTCTCACACCACCCCACCAGTGAGGAGGCTTGGGATGCACAAGAAGTTGGGAGGAGACATGGCTGGGGTAGCTAATCTTGGCTGACCAAAGGGGTATTTCGTGCTGTGTGCCATCATGCTTAGCATATAAAGCTGAGAGAAGAAGTAAGCTGGGGGAAACATGTGGAGTTACGGTGTTTGTCTTCCCGAGTAACTGTTAGACCCTGCTTTCCTGGAGATGGCTGAACACCTGTGTGTCAATGGGAAACAGGGACTGAATTCCTTCTTTGCTTGCATACACGGATTTTTCTTTACTTATTAAACTGTCTTTGTCTCAACCCATGAGTTTCTTCTGATTCTCTTCCCCAGCCAAAGTTGGGGCTGCTGGCTGGGGTTAAAACATGCCAAACGGATGTTTGCAACCTGGGATATGGAAAAAGTTTTTTCAGTCCAGAAGGAAGATAAAACAGAAATTGTTCACCAAGGTCAAATAACATATAAGAACTCTGACAAAATAAAATAGTATTTAATATAATTCATTCATGTCTTTCTTCTTACTTTTATCTTTGATTATAAATTAAATACTGCATTGGATCTTGTTTTGAAATAATCCTTCAGAAAAAAAAACATAATTATTCCATCTGGTATATTGCAAGCACTTTAGAAAAAGTGATGCAAATTGTGATGTATCTCAAAAAAACTATGTAAATTGCACATAAGCACGTACACATGCAAATGCTTGTTCACATCCCAAATAAGCGTATTCAGCACCCCAGCTGTCAGTGTGACAATGGTTAAAACTCACTTTAAACAAGGATCTTCATTTAAAAAAGTGATGCAGTCTTGTTAAACTGTTCTGTCCTACCTCTAGGCTTCACAGTGGGACTTATCTCCAGGATTTTCCTCTGCTCTCTTGTCTGGATTCTTTTGTATAAAAAAAATTAATTAATCTTCACTTCCTCCCTCAAAGGTGAATTGTGGAAGTAACAATGACCTTCCAAAGCCACGGGAGGGCCAGAGCTCTGCGTTAGTATTATCCCATCCAAAAGCAGTATAAGAGCGAAAGTTAAACCTGTTCACAATTTTGTGTTTTGCTGCCTGGTCCAGTGTGTTCATGCAGGATCACTGTAAGTAAAGGAGCCTTAAAGCTTTCTCCTCTGCCTGTGTAGACAGTAGAATTCTTGTGCATTTACATGCGAGGCAGAAACTGAGAAACCCTGGCTGCATTTCTCCTTTTTTGCTATGTGGGTCAGATTTTCACATGATGTTGTTGCTGTAGTCTGCATTTCCAGTAATAAAGGAAAAAAAAATAAAAGTCATTTGCTCTGGCAGGGGAACAGGAAGACGACAGAAACAATACTGAATTTGCACTGCTTGCAGCAGAACGTAGCAGCAATATTCACAAACATTCTCACCCAAGTGGCTGTAGCATTTGTTTTCACCTTTGGCTTTCCTGAATTGTTGCAAGGGATCTCTCCTGGAATTTCCATTATCCACTTATCCTCTACACTTGGATTGCCTGTCAGCTGCTGCCGCCTCCGTAGTACGTTTAAGAGAGAAGTTTGACATTTGAACTAGTAGCTATGGTTGCAGGCAATCTGCTTTGTTCTTGGTCTAAAGGAGCCACAAATTAAGATAGCTTTGCAGCATCTGGGTAAGCGTTGCCTTTCCCTTGTATGGAACATCCATCTTTACTGTGACCACATTTACTGGTTGCTGAACACATTGCAAATTTGCATAGATTAGGTGAGTGGAGAGAAGACAAATTATACTTTCTGTTTGGGGAAGATCTTTTACTTTCCTCACTTGCTTGAGGATTACTGTCTTATGCTGTGCACCCCTCTCTTTTCCCTACTGTACAGACCCTTAATTTTTATGCAAATCAATATATTGAAACAATTCAAATCATGGGTGTTTCCCTGTAGCAAACAGGGAAACTGGTTAGTGTTCTAACTTTTAGGATGTGTCTAAATCCAAGTATGGGGTTTGCATCATTGAGAAGAACAAACCAGAACGGCCATAAAATGTCATATAATACTTCCGTGATGTGCTTAAAGTTGGTACCAATGACTAGGGAATTAGGTATATCATCTTGATCTTTGATTGAAAGCATGGATAGTCTATTACTGTGTGTTGCACCATACGGTCCAGTGAGCAAATAGTTTTGTTCCTTAAATCATTACAGGACGTGAAAGATTTTATTGAACCAAAGCAGATTAAAAGGAAAAAAGGAAAAAAAAAGAAAAGATAAAAGGATATGTGCCATCTTTAATTTATATTTTTACCCAGTATTCTAAAGAGAATAAAGCATTGGTTTAAGTGGCAAGGAACACAAAATGGGTGGCGAGGGGGCAGAGCATGCTTTGGTAGCAGGATGATGTGAACCATGAATTTCACTAAGCATTTCTTCCCTCCTGACACTGACCTTGAATCTATAGCCCCTCATGCAAATTGCTAGGAGGAAGTAACTGGAAGATGGATACTTTTAATTTTTTCTTGTTTTCTTTTACTTGCTGATGTAGTTTCATTATCCTGTCCTCATCTTAAAACTAATGATATCCACTATATAAACAGGAATTATAACTAGTTGAAGCCTCAGAAGCTATGCTGGTAAACTTAGTATTTTGGTGAATTCAGACTTGGAAGTCTGTGTACCATTGACAGGACAGTTTGGCTTCCAACAGACATGTAGTAATGAATTCAAGTGTAGCCATTGAACTATCTGATTTGACAAGCCTAGTTCTGTATTTGGTCTTTTGTGTTGGTCTGTGTTGGTCTGGTCACTCTTGTCTTGGATACGATGTCTGGATTTCTGTAACCTGTTTCTTCAAAGATCTTCCTGTGAGCAATGCATATGGTACCCTTATGAGCAGATTGGCCTACAGTTTATACTCAAGATTATTAAGAATCATTCATAAAGTCGTCATTGTATTTCATGCTGGTAACAAGCTTAATCTGGAAAGACTTGGGAAAACGGACTCATCATTTACATACCTACCTTGTTATCCTTAATTTGAATTGCAGCCATTAGATAAGTCTTAGACAATATGAAAACTGAAATGGCATCAACTAGTCTTATGGAACAGTATGCATCAAAATGTGCCATGAAGATAATTGATTAGATTTTACAGGATAGCAAAACTCACCAAGGGGGGTGCCTGTGTATTTATGCGCGCAATCTGCTGAAGCTGAAAAGACAACTGCTTGATGAGTGTTTCTTCCTTTGTACCAGCCTACCCACTGAGCTGGTAATTATTCTTGCTTTTTATCTAATCATTATAAGACAGAAAACAATCTTTTTTTTTCCTGCTTTCCTCCTTCACAAATCACACATAAAAAGTCTCTATACTCTGAATCCATTTTTAATTTCCCCCTATCCTTCACAATTAATTTTAAATGTTTTAAACTATATATACAGTAATTAATGCTCTTCAAAAAATATCACTGAGCCAGTTGTACTGATCTGCTATCCCATTCTTACAGACACAGGTCTGAGCAGAAATCCCTGGAAGATACAGAAAAATCATGTGTAATCAATCAAAGTGTGTCAGAAAGTCATTAAGGAAGAAATAGCTAATCCCCAACTTCCCTCAAATGAAACAAGTTGATTATTCAAATAACACTGAAAAGCAATAATGACAACTTATTTTAGATTCATAAATGTGAGGCATTTAATAAAATACGATTTTATAATCACAAAGCTTGAATTTTAAGAGATCCTAAATTCCATTGAGAGACTAAAATCCCTTTTAGAGAAAAAACTAAATCACATTGAATTTTCCTTTTAAAATTGTATTTCTGGAGTCATTCATTATCTATTTATAAATCATCTTGATTATATAAACTTCATGTAACTTTATAGTGGAATATTTGTACCTGGTCTAGTTGGGGGTGTCCCTGCGACTGCGGGGAGGTCGGACTAGATGACTTTGGAGGTCCCTTCTGGTCTGGAGGATTCTATGATTCTATGAAATAAATGTATTCCAAATTTTTCAAAACAAAGGCTCTTTATCTATACAGATCTCAGTATTACCAGGATCCCCGCTCTTGTTACACAAATATAGTCACAAGAGTAGCATTAATATTGTATTCCATGAGGTAAATTGTATTTTTTAAAAAATTGTATATCTTATTTTTTATAAAGTATCATATACTGCATATATAAAATTTATTAGAAAGAGGCTTTAGTAGTTGTAGTAGTACTTGTAGCTGTAGTTTTATATATTCCTGAGTATATTAGAATTAGAATACAACAGATTATCATTCCATTTAAATGACAAAGTGCATGTGTACCAGAAAACAACACAGGTGGTTTAAAAAAACAACTCAGAAGAAAAATTAGCTGAACAAAGTTCATAATATTATGCATTCGAGTGATCCTGTTCTGAATTGATTCAAGATGTTGTCTTAGATGTCCTTGCTTGTAGAATGTTTTCATTTTTAGTTTCTCCTTGTAGTAAAAACCAGAATGGTATAAAAGACATGTGGACTATTAAGAATCTGATAACAATCAATACAGGGAGGTGAAATGAGAGAAAGAAAAATGTTCAGGTGAAAAAGGAGAATGAGAGGGGAAGAAAAGGGGAGTGAGAAAAAGCAAAAAAGAGAGAATTATAATGACAGATGTGCAGTGAAGGAAGAAAGCAAAGCGAGGCCACCAGTATTTAGGATAAAGATTTCTGTCTGAAGTAGTTTCAGATTTATTTCAGTCAGTGGTGTATTATCCTTCTTATTCAATCCTTTTCTTAAGCACTTATTGAAATCTTGCAGATTGTTACTGCCAGAATTTTAAAACATCTCTCAGGTTTGTCCTAGAGATTTATGACTTATTAGCAACTAATCATTATTCCTTCCATAGAAAATTAGTATTTTTCTGTAGCTCACATAGAAATCTTACAGTTATCAAATTTGATTTTTCCTATTTAAATTGTGTATGGATGATGCTGAAAAAGCATTTTCAAAGTCTGTTATTAACACCTAATACTGATAATTTCCTTGATGCATCTAAATTAAAAATAAATCAATTCATATCAGAATGGCAGTCACTGGTTTTAAAGTAGAATTAGGAACATTTTGTGATATAATGCATTTAAAATATATACCAAACCCCAACAACAGACTCAAAAGCCAAAATGAAATGACTCATGTAGAAATGCTGAGAAGCAACAAAGCAACCAACATCCAGAGAGGAACCCAGGGAAACCACATGGCTTGAAAGAAAGAGAAAACAAACTAGGTAATGGAAGGCATGCTGTGCAGAACAAGCAAATACAAACAGCATACAATAATGTACAGAAATGACTGAAATGGGATATGAAGTACAAGAAAAGGATTAATGAGGCAGACAGGCAAATGGGCTACTGAAGTGCCTAATAATAATAATAATAATGAAAGGGAAGAAGAAAAGGGAAGAACAGTATGACTAAAGCAAAGGTGTTCCACAAAGCCCATCATTCATTTCCACTGTTTTCGCTTTGACACTTCTTTAAAGCAAGCAGAGTTTTGTCTAGCAGCCTAATCCTAGACGTAAGGCTAAGAAAGCAAAATCTTTGCTCCCTGATGCCCTTTGTTGAAAGGAATTCCAAGGGGAATGTTGAACTTTCATTCTGAGAGCACCCACTTTGCAAAAGTGTAGTATTCTTGTATAGGCATCTTCTAAGATGGTTTCTATTGACAATGCTATGTCACAGCATCTGTTCGACAAGACAGAAGGGTAGGAAGGAGGATGTAGAATATAGTAAAGAGGCAGACCGCAGAGCTGTTGGAAGAAGCAGAGAATGGCGGTGGTCTGTTTTCAGCAGTGGTTTCAATCCAAACTGACTCCTGATAAAATGGTGTCAAAAATATTTCTCACCAGCCCAGGCTGCAGAAAAATCTGCAAACTCTAAAAAAAAATCAGCAGTCTGCAACTGAAAAATGGCTGCACACAGTATAAAGAAGTGACCAACAGGCCCATAAAATTTACAAGCTGTTGTTATGAAAATGATAAGCTGATTAATTACAGAAACTGTAATGAGTTTAAGAGATCTAGATCTAGGGCAAGAATTTTTGTGAAAAAGTAAGAATTTTAGTCAATGATAAAAGGGATGGTGAATCCAATTAAAATTTTACACTTAAGTCCCCATTTCTATAGCCCAAATAGAAGACTTTATCCAGATTTTTCTAAATAAAATTCTAACTTTTTAAAGCTATTCCATGAATAAATGCGTTAGAATAATGGTGTTAGAACAGGTAGCAGTATAGATCTGCTGAGCCTATGTTTATTAGCATATTGATGTAGACCAATAAAAATGCCAGCACCTTGTAATTTATTTGTTCTTAAAGAGGTGCCTAGCACGAACAGCTAGCAAGAAAATGAAGACGTGAGTACCAGTAAAACAGACAATAAAATCCTGAAGACAGCAAGGAAAGAAAGGGGAATCCTTTGTTTTATCCCAATTTTGCCACGCTGAAGGTTACTCTGAAGGAAAAGCTAAACAGATCACATGAGCATTTCAGAAGGTTAAAAAGCTGTCTGAAAAACAAAAAAGTCAAGGTGAAGGCATCTACTGCAGAGGTAAAAGCAGCTGTTCAGGCATGGTCTGAAGACAAAAGCCTGTGTCTAAGAAAGGGGAAGAACATTTTGACAGCTGGAGAGAATAGAGTTCCCACCAGAGACCACTTGTGGATGGAAGAAGTGGAACCACCTTCATAAGCCATCAGCTTTCACAGAAGCACAAGAATTTGTTTTTCTTACCCCATAACTGTGTCTTAGCATCACCTTTTACCCAGCCATCTCCTAAGTAGTTGAGACATAATGTATGATCTGGGCTGGTCACTGTCGATAGCTGAGAAAAGAATTCAACCTTGTTTTCTTTTAAAAAATGTAAATATGCAGAGGCCACAGTGGGAATGGTTTGTTTCAATAGCAGGACTAATCTGTAGGTAACATCTTGTAACTGCACACGCAAATAGGTCATTACATCAAACTGTTATCACAGACAAGTACTAGATGTACCGCTATCACGGTTGTACCAAACCTGACTTTCATAACAATGAAACCCCCAAAAAGCAGTAGGAGTCTGTGTTGCCACTAGCAAAGCCAATGAAAACAGAAAATGCTGGAATGGAAAAGCTGTTCATTAATGGAAGTGTTTGTAGAACTAATTTAATGTTTAAATTTCTGTCCCTTCATTTTAATTCTTAATTAATGCTTGCTAATAATGGAGATTAAATTAATTTATAATAATCATAATAAACTTTGAGGAACCTTTCATTCAACTTAACCAAATCTGTCACATTCCTTTTTTTTTTTTTTTTTTTTTTTTTTTTTGTGTGTGTGTGTGTGTGGTAATGCAACATTTTTTGCTAATATCAAACACTCCAAATGCTTTGTTACTTCAAGTAGGCACTATGTATCACTCGGCTGTTCAGTTTATAATGCAGGCTCATTACCATACTCATTACTTTGAATTATAGAAGTTGCCTGGCTGGCCTTCATTAACCATCTGGCACTTAAACACTGATTTGTGTTTATATGTAATGTTAATTTTACAAAAGCACCTGAACTTCCACTGGAAACACAGATTTAATCTGTTTATCAGTGCTTTTGCAAGATTTCAATGATTGTTCCAAAACCATCTTTTGGTTTTTTTACATACATGGATTACGTCAGACAATTGAATACATGCAATAGCAGCGAGAATTTTTCCCCCTTCTTCTGCTGCCTGTTCAGTAAAGTGGTTGTTTTCTCTTAGCCAGCAGCTGATTTAATGAAGCCTTGACCGGGATCAGATTTTCAAACCATGCTTTTCACAAAGCAGTAGTTTTAGGCCCAACACTTTACAACTTGGCTTTACTGCTTTAGATAAGTCTCCAAATTTATTCTATAAATTGTTTCTGAAACATTCAGGAATATATATTTTCAAAGAACAATATTTTAATAATTCCATTCCAGTGCCCACAAGGCACTAGAATCTAGTCTTAAAAGATCTAAGGGAGAAGTAATGCATATTGGATATAGCTCCTTTTTCCTTTTGAATTCTGTAAAATTGTTTTTCCTTCTAGGTCTTGATCATTCAGAGTCTTCAGTGGAAACAAAATAATTCATAATTACTGCAATGTCATTATCAAATATATTAAATTGTCAAGATTTTCAAACACCCATTTTAAAACATTGGAAGGATATGTTATAAATACTGTGTTATGTTTACAGCTTGAAAACTTCTGTAATCTCAGAATCATTCTCTAAATCTCTTGGGAAGTGTATTAACCTCAAATTACAGTGCCTGTAATCTTCAGCAAAATCTCCATCTTTATCAGTTGTATATTTCTTCGAGTTATTCACCTGAGCCTAGAGACTAGTATTTTTTCATAAGCTTTTCCATCTGAACAGTTCCTTTATTTAACTCACAACCTTGTGCTCCTGTGCCATTAAGACTCGCCCTACCATTGACATTGTATATAGTTCCCCTAGGCCAACAAAGCTCTGTATGATGAAACTCAGGAATGAATCACTCCTTGTTGACAATTTCTACAAAAGACCACTCTGTGCAGGTTCTGAGCAACCAAGAAAAGTCACTGATCCACTTAACCCCTTTGCAGCACTGGTTGAACTGAGATACCAGAACCCTGCAGTAGAGATTTATATACCTAGAGCAGAACTCAATATGTGTGTGTGGGTGGGTATCTTGAATAACTGGGATTTTGAAGGGCAGCCCTAACTTGCTGTCTGACCCTGTAAAGGGGACATGCCTGTGCTGCTGTTGATGGAACAATTCAGGACAAATCTTATGAGCCTGTTTCAAAGCACTCACGTTGTTTTGAAATGAGCTATGGTGTTTCCTTCTGTTTTCATATTCAGCTCTGATCTCCCCCTCAAACGATATAAACACACATTTTATGCCTGTCTTAAGAGTTTGTTGTGTATAAGCTACCATAGCAGAGTAGGTGGGTGGGAAAGCTGCTTAAGTTTTGGTATTGCACAGCAGAAAGCAAAAGAGGACTTGTGCCGTCTTGTGAAATAGGTAATTGGTGGTCTTAGATGGCAGGGTGCCTTCAGGTGGTTTCTTCCAACATGTTTTTTATCATGCTCCACGTATTGTCACAGGTGAACACATAGAGTAAACTCTCCATGACACAGGTTCTTCTCTTCCCAAGGTCATGCTTAATGAAGAGGAGTGACATACTAAGAGCTTTTAAAGAAGGACTCTTGACCTTCTCAGGAGCTGATCCTAGCAGAAGATGAAACCTCTAAGGGACAGGATTGTGTTTGCTTTGGTGACCTTCGCAAACCCTGTGGACCATCTCTGGGTGGTGCCACCATTAGTGTATTGTCTGTGTGTCCCATGTGCCATTCAAGACATTGATGCATAATGTTAAGTGGATTCTGGCCTCTGTTCCTGGGCCGAGCAGCTAACCCAGCTTTTATGTGGCTGCATTACTAGCAGTAAGGGCTTTCTTCTTCCTGCCTGCAAACCTTTTCTCCCTCACACCTATAAGAAGCATGTGTTTTTAGAGCAGAATGCTGTCCTACAGCAAGAGCAAGTATGAAGCTACCAGCATAAAAGCTCAGTTATAATTCTGTGTCAAAATAATACAATAATACATCTAGACTTGGTGTCAGTGAAAACTGGGTAAATTCTGTGTTGTCCAGATTTAAAGCAGATAAACTTCACTCTTCTGCCTTTCCCCTAAACTATGACATGAGTAGATGTATCAGCCATTCTTCACTGTGAACGTGCAATTTTTTTAGAAAGTTTCTGATTATTTTGTCCTGGGCCTACCATTTAAATGAAATAGATATTCAAACATAAGGCTAACATAGCCAGACTATCAATGAGGCTGACAGTAAACTAATCTTAATGTAATTAAATTGTATACTGCAGATGCTCTATAAAAGCTTCCTTTTAAACTGAATTACCATTGAGATGCTGCATTAGTGATCTCAGCAGGTATACCCTATTAACTAGGATTAGGACTGTTATGCGAGTATCATTATGCAAGCATAAATGATAAGACCTGTGAGAATCTGTGAACAAACCCTTCCTCTTCCGACACTTGGTAAAGCTATCTAGGGCTCTGACCATCTCAGCAAGGTATAATAATATGCATCGTCACCAAAATTGACCAGGAATTCATTCCTAGTAAGTACAGAAGGGGGAAAGCATTCTACAAAATGTGTGCAAGCCAGTTTAAAGTTTGAGAATAAACCTCTACATGTTGTCCAGACATTGGATTAACAAAATCCAAGCCCTGCTCTAGAATCTTCTCTTTCTAATAAAATAAAGTAAATACGCTAGAAATAATTTATTTGTGAAGACACCTCCTGACTCTGAAACCCCCATTAGATGTCCAGGTGGGTGGGTGCCTTGATCGCTTAGGGTTTGTTTTTTATGTTCTCCTTCTCTTTCTCCATACCTGAGAGAATTAGCCTTGTGCCTTATTTAAATAATATTTTTAACTAATGATTTCATTACCTCCTTCCTCACTTTGAGTTCCCACTCACTAAATGCTACTGACAGTGAGAACAGCAGAAATAACATGTTTCTGGATTCATTGTTTGTATGGCAATAATCTTATTTAAAATAAGGCTGTATGTGACCAGTTCACTGCAACAGACAGAGCAGATTTCCATTCATAATAACAGCTTTTTAAAGAAAGTTTAATTATTTGTTAGCTCTTATTCTGCCTTCAGATTCTCAGAAGTCAACACTTCAAATAAAGGATTTCTGCTCTTTGCTGTACTAATACATACAATTAAGCTTAGAGGCTAATAGGTCTTCTAATTGTGATGGGATCAATTAGCTATGCTATTCCTTTAGTTAAATTGCTAGAATGATAGGAGCACAGTGATAGAAAATTGTTTGCTTAAATGAAACTGTGTTTCTCCATCTTGTATCATTATCATCAACAGTAGTGCTAGTTGTGAAGTAGTAAGAGTAAACGTTGTAGGAGGAGGTGTATTTAATAACAATAAAAAAATCGGCTTGTATGTAATCAATATTTAGCGGTGTGCTTTCAAACCAGCACGTAAGCTAACCTGTAATGAGGATTTCCACAACGCTGTCTGTTACTTCCTGTTTCTCTTAAACCAAAACTCATTTCTTCTTAAATCTTCTGAAATAGAGTATGAATTTTCATATAATCAGAAGGGAACAATTATTAATTTAAGCATCTTTGAAATATGAATTGCCAGTTAGAGTAACTAAGGTGTTTTCCAAAGAATTAAGCCCCTAATGTAGGCATATACAGAACTTTCAATTACATTTTATAGTGCCTATTGCAAACCATTTTGTTCTACCAGAAAATCACATTCATTTCTGAATTGTACTGTCACTTTTATTGATCTTTATTGCTTTAGTCACTGCTGCCATAGCCTCTCTACCTTGTTCAACAGAAAATAGCAGTGTAGCCCTTTCCTTTGAAAGAAGACATTATGTTTTACCAGAGGTTAAGACTGTCTTTGTATAAACAGTTGTTACAGCTGCTGTAAAACTTGCTTGCTTGGGGACTGACCAGTTGTTCGTGTCTTTGATCTGAAGCAATATGCATGTATTTTCCAGGAAACATTGTTATTGCATGGATAAACTTCAAATTAATTTCACTATTATTCTGTGCAGCTGCACATTGTGATTAGGTGGCAGAAGCCAGTAATCACTGGCTCAATACTGCTCTGTATTTTGGAATATCTCTTTTTGGGAATATTTGTGAGAGCCATTATAGCAGACATTTTTTTGGGAGATAGTTCTGAGTAGATGCTTTAGTCATTGCCTCGATTGTGTGTCTGGACAATGCATTTTGTACTGTCTTCAGCCTGCAGATTCCTGGAGAATGGTTGTTTATTTTGAATCCTTTATGTATACAATGGCAAAGCAGCAATCTCTGGAGGACAGCAGTCTTACCAGCACTGAGTGAGATTTGCCTTTGCATAATTACCTATGTGTTCTTCTTTTTGAATGCCGCTTGTTCTGCCTAATCTTGCATTGCTTGCCAATTTGAGGTGAAAGCACAGTTAAAACTGTCTTGTTGTATAGACTCTGTGCTAGCTCTGCAGACTTCCCAGTGAGTCAGAAAAGCTGTCTGTCAGCATTTTAAAATCTTGTCTTGGCCATATCATGGCACTGCTAGCTTTTTCTCACGTTCCAAATGAACATCAAACTGTTCAAAGTCAGGGGATCAGGTTCTGCCTCCATCTGTGAACATAACTGAAAATAAATCAACTAAGGATTGCATTGGACCACAGAACGTAGACTGCACAAGGAATAGTCTGGACCAGGTTGTCTGTAGGAAAGAGGTACTATTTATGGGTAAATAGTCATCACAGCAAGAATATGTATCAAAACTTGCACCGCATTTCTTCGATTTTATCTATTCAATGAAATATATGTGCATAAGTGGTAATCCATTTTTAATCTAGTATTCCTTTCACGTTCCTGAATCTAATATGATTGTAGTAGGCATTATTATTTTCATACAACATATTCCTTCTTATTGGAAATTTTTCAAATGACATATATATAGTTAGTGTACTTCATCATTACTTTATGTAAGTTATTCATCAAATACAGAGCCAGCTGAAACTAAATTGCATCAGAAACTTTATGTAATTACACAGTGTATTTAGATATGTCATATGTTATAAAATAAATGCTCCTCTTGCAACTCAGTAGATTGGACTGGCCTTTAGGTTTCATTTACAATGATCCAGAACACTGGTAATTAACTTGTGAAGCCAGACCATGAGTATACAGTTGGAAGTATCTGCTATTTTGAGGAGGCAGATTTAAAGTGAAGAGATCGTGGAAAAGGGCACATTCATTTTTCTGTCATATTTTGATAGCCCAGAATATCTAAAGAGATTGCTTCTGTATATGGACAAATACACTTACACTTAAGAAAGGCTGCCATATGGATACTGAATAGTTGAGAAAGGACATCTGGTGATATACTATTTTAAAAGATTAATAAATATTTTTTCTACAAGTGCTTTTTCATAGTGGTAACAGAGAAACCAATTTCCAAAGTTTCATGTAAGCTTTTGAAGTTTAGCATTCTCTTTCAGAAGTATATTTCTTGAACTTTCCTTCCTCGTATCTGGAAAAAAAATGTTATGGGTACCAATATCCTATGTTCTAATCCCCTCTGAAACCCCTTTCTCACCCAGTAGATCTGTCTAAAAGCCAGATTCTCAAATTACTTAAACACGTACTCAGCTGTAACTGAAGCCAGTGGGATTTAGATGTGTTTAAGTACTTTGCCAAGAAGGGAGCTTTGCAAAAAGTGTATTCATATACAACATTCTTAAGGAGTTTCCAACTTCTTATTCAAGAAGTTTTATTTATTCATTCTATTGTCTATCCTCCTGAAAAAAAAAAAAAAAAANAAAAGAAAAGAAAAGAAAAGAAAAGAAAAGAAAAGAAAAGAAAAGAAAAGAAAAGAAAAGAAAAGAAAAGAAAAGAAAAGAAAAGAAAAGAAAAGAAAAAGTAATGGAGATTGTCTCAGCCTGAAGAGCTGAGGCAACAACTATGTTGTTTCACTTTCAGATGGAGAATGGATTGAATGTCTGGTAGCCTGCTTTTTTCCAACAGCATCAGTTGTACTGGGATGTAACCTCTCCCAGTAATCCTTTTCTTATTCTGGTCTACGGGGACTTTAAAATTCGTTCAAGTACACTTATTTGTATTGAATTATGAGTACTGTGCCTGTAAGACACAGATGGACACCTGCACTGTTTGTAGAATTATTGCTGTATCTAACGACAATCAATCACTGGGCAGACACTATCTAGAATGACAGATAAAAAAAGCTTACAAAAATTATAGGGACATTAATATTGTCATGGGCAGTAAAAGCCTGTCAACATACTGTGTTTGTAGATGCATTCCTAAAAATTGGACAGCATGAGAGTCATAAAGCCATTTGACCATGTAAACCAGAGATAAACCGCTGCAAACAGATTTTTATGTTTATCAGTCACACATCCATTATAAAAGGCAGAAATCTCATGTGTGGTTGGTCAACACAGTATTATTTGTACATAGCTTATGTTTTAAAGAGTTCTGTATAATGCAAAAGCCAGAAACCTCATTATTTAAAAAACAAACAAACAAACAACAAAACAGCATTAGAAAGTCTGCACTTCATGTAGACATATTTTTAAACAAAATCAAAGCCAACCACAGTAATAAGCATCTTGATACAGTTTTACTGCCAGACAAGAACTAAAAATAGGTTTACACGTGGCCTTCTCATTGTAGCTAGATACATTCTACACGTCTCTTGCATTTAATAGCCAGCAAACTAGGTATGTACACTGGTTTCTGTAAGACTAGCTCATTACATGAGTGATTGCTCTGGTTACAAACTACAGAAAATCATGGACACACTTTTTTTCTTTCTGCTTCACAGTGGTAAATCCTATTCTGATCATCTATTCCTGGAAGCACTTATTCCACAATTTATTTTTTTTTTTGTAGTTAAAAGGAAAGCAGAGGTCTTGTGTCATGCCCTTCACTTCTCTTCTATCTTATTTAAGGGTAATAGTTTCTGCTGAAAGCTAAGTCTCTTTTTGTTTTCTTTGACTGTCATAATCAGGATAGCAGTATTCTTAATGGCACACTGCAAGAGTGTTGGCTGAAAGTTCTCATTTTGTACTGTATTTTAATATCAGTCTGTATAACTGCTTTTCCATGAATGTGCACAGAACTCAAATATTTGGACATGCAAATCTAATAAATCTAGTAGCTGCCTGCGCAAACACCAGCACACTATTGAAAGTTCCCATGAGGTTTTTTTAGAAAATCTGCAGCAAGAATCTGATTCAAGGTCTAACTTTATGCAACGAATACTCAAAGTCCATGAAAACCAAAAACCAACACTGGTCTCACACTTATTCAAAAACTGTATTGGCCAGGATTGGTAGGTGTTTGCTGTTCTATCATGTCTAATTTATTTATTTATACATATTTTATATATTTGTTTATATTATATTTATCTATACTTTATAATGCATTATTTATTTATTGTANACAAGGTGCCCTGCATGTAGCATTGCTGTTTTCCCACCCCCACCTCTGATCTCTCTATCTGTCTTCTCCAGCTGCCCTGACCCCTTCTGTCCTATGCTCCCATCCTCTCTCCCCAGGATACTCCTTCTCTGCTGAAAGCTTTTGATTCTCCTTCTGTTTGCAGAAGGGAAGAGAGGAAACAGTTTTGAAGTTCATGACACCACCTGTCATTTCCATGCAAATATTTAAATGTTTTCCTTCCTCTTCCCTTCTCTGCTCCCCCCTTTTCTGCCATAGGGTAGAAACTACACCAACTGGTTCATTTTTAGTATCTTTGTACTGAGTATGCGCGCTCTGTCACTGAAGAACCTGGATACTTTTAGAAGCTTTGTGCATTAGGAGGAAGAGGAACATTGCAGTAACGTTGCATGAGTGACTGATCAATACACATAATTGTTCAGGCTTGTAGCCAAAGCTTCTATTAGTCCTATTACACAAATACTGGGCCTTCTGAAGCACCCTGTGGAAAAGTCCTGTGTTCCTAAACACTGGGACCCACAAGACTTGTGAGCTGGTGTATGTGCTGTGCAGATAAACAGTATGGATGGATTCTTGGTGATAAATGTGACATGATATTTTATGTACTGCAGGCTGACAACATTACTGCAATGAGAAACGACACATTTTTAACATCCTACAATTCCTCAAGGCCAACTCCCTACCAGTGATTTTCTCTGCATGTGACATAACCAATTTGCTTTCCAGTAGATAGAAAACATTGCAGTTATGGGTAATGAATTCCTGCCAACTGGATAGTAACTACTCCCTACACTGATTTGTTAGCATCAGTGACATGTTTCTTGCTGGTCTGGGCAGGTGTGTGGGAACACAGAAAGGAGGGGGACAGTGATGCTCTGCATCTGTACATGTGTGTGTGCATGCACATATGTGACTGTGTCTGGGAGGATTACTTGGATTACTAGAAAATGCTCACATTTGAATTCTGCTAAACAACTTTTTTCTTTTAGTCTGGAAAGTACATTGGCTGACAGTGCTTTAATACTGGATATAATCAGCCATGGAAGTGTATGATGTTCTTATTTTCTGAAGAGGTTACTTAATTATTTAGGTGCTTTGTGTTTACGTTAAAAAAAAGTCTCGAGGATAATAAAAAATGTCAGTATGTTTTTTATCCTTTATGCTATTATATTTGTGTACTCTAATATTAGAAATATGTCCAAGTGGGGATGAAGATTACTTTGTGTTAGCCAGTTCTCCATTAGTCATTAAGCCGTTTATTTACGCTATGCTTTCAATAGCCCTACTAACACTTGCAGCCCAAGTCTCAGTGATTGTTATATGTTATAGATTGATAATGGTCTTCTGAATCACTATGGTTAAGTCTCTGAGGAAAATTAATCACTCGTATTGCAAACGTAATTACACTTGCTTGTAACAATTTTTAAACCTGGAAAGAAAAAAAGACTAACAAGTATATCCAAAGTTAAAAAAATTGTTACAATATGGCTTAATTTTTCCTCCTAAGATGCTGATATGCTGAGAGAAAAATAGCTTGCTTTAGGGAAAGATCACACACTATTTTCATAAAGTTATGAAACATCCAAATGTGCATGTATATTTATAATTGTGTATTCTTTGTTTAGATCAAGAAAAGAACTGAACATATTCGGGAAATGTAAACATATTTCTTGAGAGCTCATAAAAACTGAGGGAAATATGACTGCATGAATCATGGGTGATAATCAGCCAGAGCTTTTTGTCATATCTTAACTTTTTTAATACATCAGTTAATGACAGAAAAAGTTCAAACAGAAGTTTTTACAAAAATGCTGACAGATATTCACAATACTAATATATGTATGCATATAGAGCCATAGCTATACATGTTTATACATGTATATATGCATATAGACAGTAACAGAGATGCACAAATATACATATATATATATATATATGGATCTGCAGTGCCCATTCACTTGCATAATCAGATTTTTAATTATAGTTTATACAAAAGACACTGAAAAGTAACTTCAGAAATAATCTTACAAGCTTTTTAGAACCTGAATAATTTTATAATATTTTAGAACATGACCCTAAGAAACTTTTACATCTTGAAGTCCAGTGAAGCATTGAATGATAAATAAACTGCACCTTAGAGACAGAAGAGCTGTGAACTTTTCAAATGCCTTGGCAGCAAAGTGATTTCTCAGAAACAATAAAGGACCTAAGTATGTCATCCAACATGAAGCAATTGCTCTCTGGGTGAACTTTTCTAAAAATCACACTAAGTCTGTGCTAAATTAATCCATGGGATTTCAAGTACATAACGCTGGAGGTGAGTATGACCTCGTGTATCTAAAGCTATGATTTACCCTAAACTTACAATCTAGAGACTCTTACTGGCAATTTTAAAGCTCAGAATCTGTCAGCACTGTTTCTGATATATGTTACCTGAGGATATTGTCTTATGTCAGAGAAAATCTGCAATAACCAGAAAGCTTTTCTTGATATGTGAAAAGATGTCAGGCTCTAGTTTTCATTATTTTGTAACACTTGTTAAAATATAATTCAAGAGTGCTGTTTAATCATGATAAATTTTAAAAAGTTTGCCTTTATTTCCTACACATCAAGTGCTCGATTCTGCATGAGAAGGATACCTCATACCCTGAAATGTCCTGCCTTCCTGACCTGCAAAGCACTGGATGTAATGACTTATTGGGAGTTATCACAGTTGCCCTCTTCTTGCTTTATGCCCAGACATCTGAGTCTAGGATGTAGGCCTGAGACAGGAGACTGTTAAATGGAAAAGATATTTGGTCTGGTTCAGTACGACTGCTCTCATTTTATATCCTCATAGTCCGTTTGAACTCAGCTCAGCCCAGATAGCACATAGCTCTACAAGGAGACAGCTGCAGTTAATTACTCCCTTTCACCTAAATCTGGAGAAATTTAGACTTGCTGAAGACAGTTTTAACTTAAATAACTGCAAGAAAAGGCAATAATGAACCGTCATTCCTTGGAGTGCTGTCACACTTCCCTTGTCTTCCTCAAAACTGCATGTATGGACACATCTCATAAAGGCCATGTCCCTTTCACAAACTTAGAGTTATATCAGAGAAAGCTTTCTACTGGATATTTCTCTTTAGTGTCATTCAGAAGACTAGATCTAAAATGCCAAAGGGTCCAGTCGGATGTATGTCACAGACTGCTGAAACTCTTCCAAAATGTACCCTGATTTCCTTACTCCATACTTGTAGATACATAATTGTACTTTTGAAAACATTTTCCTGATGTTAGCTACTATGAATTGTTACATTTATTTGTTTACAGTTTCTTTCAGAATGCCTCATCATGAATTCACGACTGTAGCCATAGTACAAGCCCCTGACATTTTTGCTGTGTCCCACTGAACTACATTGGATGGGAAACCTCCCTAAAGTCATTATAGCTGCTTGTGCCTTAAGGCACTCCTCATTGTGAAGAGAACCATTGAACTGAGCATAGCATGGATAAACACAGGAATGCAGGTAAATAGTTTATTTTTTAAGATTATAAAAAATTATTATGAATGTTATATATAGATGGTGCTTTCTGATCTACTTTCATAAATAGGCTGAAATTATACTAATGTTGCAGAAATTGTAAACACAAATTAAACCCATGCTTTTGGCTTTTGATAAGAAGATGGCTGAGGGTGGATTATTGTTCATATTCTTGTGCAGATAACAGGAATAAACCAGTCTTAACAGGTAGCACTATGATTAGAAGTGCTGGTCAGTCTTGAAGCCTGTCAATAAAAGATGCATGTATGAAATCACACAAACAATAGTTGCGAGATAAGTGACTGAAGATGCTGCAGGCTAGGTAGGCATTTGAACACAAATGCCTACTCAGTAAGTATTGATTTGTGTATTCAGAGCTATCATTCCTGTCCAATTTTGACACATGTATCCAGATATCTACCTGCTGAAAATTGATTCTTTAAGATAATTTTAGAAACAAGAATCTTTCCCCATAGAGACATACATTTAGAAGTTGCTGAACTTTCTACTCCTCCTTTTGTGGAAATTTCTCATGATTGCAGGATACAGTACAGTGTCTCTTTAAAATTAACTGTATAGTCCTGCCAAAATGGGAAAGAAGAAGTGCTGTTGGAGACAGAGGGATTGGCTTCAGGATTAAGGTTATGCCTGCCCAGTATGTTCCTTCTTTTACACTTAAAGATTCCTGAGCCGTATGGAGCTAGGATGAGGGCTGTCATCTCTGTATGACAGACATAATGGATGACAGCACTTTGAAGAATACAGTTAAATCCTTTTTTCTTTTTATACACTTTTCATGTATCCTACTGGAACTCAAATAGTGTCACAGGAAACATAGATAAGAGACAAGCTTTGTAAACCAGAGTTTTACAAATCCTTAGATCAGGAAAGATGTTTCCATGTTTTTTTTTTTCTTTCATTTCTTAATCAGGTTAGGACTGATTCTTACAATCATGGCCCTTTACAGATTTCACATCCGGGCTACTCCACCACTCTATGGGCATTCAAAAATCTGATGAAACTATCTGTTGTAAAATAACTATCAGCTCAGTGACCATAACCAGGTTCTTTATTTAGATCAAGAAAAGTACCGAATATACTCAGGAAATGTAAACAACAGGTTCTATGTGAAGCACTTCCATTAGCACAGAAACTTCACCGGGCACAAAGGGAACAAGAAATACTTGACAGCCAATTCCATAGCAGAGAGGAAAACTAAAGAAAATTATGAAAATATTCCTATGCAAGTTTGAGGATGTCTGCACCTCAAAACTTATGCATTCCTGCACTTAAGATTTTAGTTGAATATTAGAAAAAATTACCTTTACACTGAGGGTGGTTGAGCACTGGAACAGGTTGCCCAGGGAGGTGGTTGAGGCCCCTTCCCTGGAGATATTCAAGGTGAGGCCGGATGAGGCCCTGGGCAACCTGGTCTAGTTGGGGTGTCCCTGTGACTGCGGGGAGGTCAGAGTAGATGACCTTTGGAGGTCCCTTCCGGCCTGGAGGATTCTATGATTAAATAGTAGCTACAGTACCAACCAAGTCCTTTGTTAAGCATTGGAGAGAAAGGAGACATGCATAAAATACTTAATGTTTGGACCCTGCAATGTAAAAGAGTTATTGCCTCTCACCAGGTATCAGTCTTGCTCTCACTAAAATGGAAAGTTAATTGTCCCCCACAAAGACTAAAACTAGGTTTGCAAGGAACATATTTTCTACATGAAGAGGGACATCTCCATTATATTTCTGCATGGAATTCATTTGCCAAGCAGCATACCACCTTCTGGTGTACTTTTGTAGTGGAATTCTGCAAGAAATATGCTAAGAATAGGCTCAAGTCTTACCACTGTTCATCCATAAAACAGCTGGAGAGAGCAAAAGTTGTAACTCCCATGTTTGGGGTATTTGTGATCCACAAAAAGCAGGTTTCTTTCAATGTGTTTACTTAAACAAAATAACACTGAACTCAAATTGCTTGGACAAAAGCCCCACTGAAATTAAAGTGAAAATATAGCAGTTAGATCATATTTATGTTTCAAACCTAAAAGGAGTCCACAAAGGACTATCAAAGCCTCATGCCATGAAGGTGGAAATATTTTATGCATGCAGATGGTCTATGGTATTTGGCTTGCTATTACAGTGAAAACAGGTAGTTACATAATGATATCTTACATAAACATGTTTCTTTTTGATCATTTACAGTTGTTTTGCTTGTTTTCTTTCACTGTTGTGTATCAATTGAGAAGTACATTTGAGCAACTGGTCATTTCAGTCAAAGAGTAAATTTTGCCCTCCTAAATGAAACATTTAGTACTCAAGAAATCTTTTCCGAAGCTGTTTAAAAATAAAAAAGCTATTCTATTGTATCTCAGAGGCAGTTTATTACAGCATGCTAATGGATATGTTGTATACAGCCTGGATTCCAAAGCCACAGTACGAATCATCATAAGAAATAGAAGTTGTAAGATTTAGCTAGGCATATATTCAAGCCCTTTCCTGTAGCAGCTGCTTATAATCCGCTGCTTGATATGGAGTATATTATGCATATATCTCCATAACACACTAACTGATGATGACAAATATGATGAGACAAATATGAGCCATTAACATGTTGGCATAATAAAAATTTGGAAACAATGATAGCCTCTGCTTCCTTGCAGCTGGAAGCAGTCTTAGAAATATTTGTTGATTTGAAGCTATATATATATATTTCCTTCTTTTTGAGTAATGATATTCCATACTGAAAGAATATATATTTATATGTATGGTCTTGTCATTCTTTCTTTGATGCAAAGAGCAAAACTTTGTTTAAAAAAAAATAAGAAAAAGTGTGTGTTGCAATTTTACAAATGTCAAAATGCAAACTCTGACTCTTATAAGCAGAGACAGTGATGGCAGGGAAAAAGTCATTCTTCTTTGGGAGTCTTGTCCTTGGCTACAGTGCTTAGTAAAGAGCTAGACCAGCTAGCGTTTCTGTCACTGGTGGTGATGAGACAGAAAGGAAGAAACAAGATAATAATGGTTCAGCCATTAAACAGAAATGTTCTGTGAATAATACAACACAATCAGATTCTGATTCTCACCAAAATCATTGAATCAATCCTTCTGAGCTGCTTGGCTCTAGTATGGAAGAAGAACCACATCTCTCTGGTGAGAGATGCAGGATGCTGAGGGGGTAGGATAAAGTATTAATTTATAATGTCCCTTTCCAAAGAAAGAGGCAGTAACAAAAGAAATGGTGACTCACAAATTCCAGCAGCACCAAACCTACAGCAATGATTTTTGCTTTGTATAGATTATTTCAAATGAACAGATGAGTTCCTTCTCCTTTCAGCTCTGTAGAAAACTTGTGAAGCTGCAACATATACTACAGAGAGACCCTTGGGGCAGTCCAGAGAAGAATCTTCTGCATGTAATGGAGAGCTTCGTGTAAAACTTGCTGTAGAAGATAGAGTGATTTTACTGGGGAGACTTTAAGCTTTTCATTCAACATATTCTGTGAGGCACACACTCTGTAGTATCGGATATGAGAGAGCAACTGTGAGAAAGCAACAAATTGCAGCACCCCATCATTCTGCCTCTGGAGAGCTGTGGTGTCATTTCATTTACTCTCCCACTTCCAGAAAGGTGTGAACCATACTATCTTCTCAAGGTGATATTTTTGTTCATTGCACTACAGTATTTTAAAAATCAAATCCAGCAAAATTTCCCATTTTGAAACAGATTTTTCTAACATAAATAATAATTTTCAAGAACTGTTATCATTTTTTATCAGCATGCCATTTTTTGCATCATTATCTGACTTCCTGTTTGTGGCAGTGTTGTTCTCTTTATACTACATGTCTGAACTTATGTTTCCTGTAGTCCCACTGAATAGGTTTCCCTTAGACATTCAACTTTGCCTATGATTGTCTGTCTTTTGGTTTACTGTACATGCATTGCTATGCAGTATGTACCTTTCCCTTCTTTTAATATAAGTGCAAGGGAGCCATCAGCACACCTATTTTCTTTAAGTCTGTAATGTAATTTTTTTGCAGTCCTATGGAGCTAAGAGGTTGCTGGACCAATTGATAGAAAGCAAGATTTGTTTAACTCACTGTCATCATTTGTTATCTCCATTAATTTGCTACAATAATAGTTCTTGCTAATATGGATTACCTCTAATTTACTTTTGGTTATTTGAGTGTACTGGGTTACTTTATACACATATGTAATTCCTTTAGACACATTTTTTAGTTCCTCCACTGTGGGCAATGCTTAAGATATGTCATTAAAAAACCCCAAAAATCCTAATCCTGTGAAGACTTTCAAATTCAGATAAGTTTTTTTTTTCATAAAACACGTTTGCTCAGGCATGAATGACAAAATGTTAACAATTCAATTTATTTTTGTATAATGACATTCACACAAAATTTCACAAAATGCTTCTGAAAGACAAGGCTAATAGGAAGATAAAACCTTGCAGAACTGACAACAGTGTCTTTGGTGCATGCAGAAAGTGACAACAAAGTGGTGTGATAGATTAGAAAGAAATTAAAGTTAAAATATAAAAGAGAGGGATATGTATTTTGTAACTGAGTCGATAGAATAATATTCATGTCAGGAGGAAGTAACAAAACTGGAGAAGGTGAGTGTGGTCTGTTGTGCTTGAATGTGAACAGAGAGGAGAGGGAGAGATTAAACAAGGGAAAGTAGCACAGGGGAAAATTGCCAATATATGACAAATCTCAAGGGAAAGAGTAGTTCTGCATAGTTATGGGAGAACCAATAGCGGACCAAGATAAGGGAAGCTAAAGTAGATGACTCTCAAGTGATAGGGCTGTGATAGAGGAAAACTAAGGGAAAAAATTTTAAATGAGAGGAGGAAACTTGCCTTTGCTGTGGTAGAGACTGGAAGTCCCCTGTGATACACCACATTTCTCTGAAGATGGATCTGGCTTCAGTATCATGAACTCTTTAAATTTAAGGATTGATATCTTGGGTGGATTAAGACAGAAACTATTGAAATACCACTGCAACCCTGTAGGATGAGTGTTCTCAATGCAACAGTGTCTAGGAGTTTAGGAGAGAGCAAGAAAAAGGGAGGAGCCAAGAGGCACACAATCACAGCTATAATCTGTGTAAGGAAGTCTGACAAATTCTTGTAGATTAGGACAGAGATAGTGTTGCAATTTTTCATCTAGATTCTCAATATCTCATTTTCCTATATTCTCTCTCTGCTGATGCAGCTTGTGCTTTGCAGGCTGACAATACCAGAGGAGCTCTGGCTGTAAGACAGCAGATTAGTCTTAGTCCTCTTTAACTCTACAGAGGCATCAGGTCAACTTGCTTCTCCTATTAACTTCTGTGGTCCTCTTCAGTAAGACAGTAACAGGTGACCATAAAGATCTCTCTCCAGCTGCAAGCACAGTTTTTAGTCACCAGTCCAGAGACCCTGCTGACCGAAGGGTCAGAGTTTTCTGGGACTGAGATGGTTGTTTGTTTTAACACATTATGCTTAACACAGAGAACAGAAATTTGTGACAGTCTTGGTCAGGTATTAAGGGTCCCAAGGCAGCAATAGTGCTGCATGCACTGCACCACTGCTGTAACAACAAAGGAGAAAAAAAAAAAAAAGAAATGGGCAGCAACACAGTGAAGAGCATTTAAGTCTTGTAAAGGTAAGTAATGAAAAAAGAATCTTTAAAACTCAGGAGAGATAAGTGTTAGAAGAGAAGGAGAAACACTGTCAATGATCAAGGTGGGAGCTATAGCTGTTAAAGAAAAAAACTTTCATAAGCTGGGGGAGCTGACCTGCCTCTGCACTGGAGACGGTGTGATGGAGGAGCTGTAATGAGGTCTGATACCCTGATGATGGAGGTTCAGGAGAATCAGGAGAAAGAGGTGGAGATGAAAGATATGCTATTTTTTGTAGCACTTGTTTCAAAGAAAAGCGATTATAATTTGTATACTTTGTTTCTTGTATTTAGTTTTTACATGCAGAATATTGGTACTGATGCTTCATAGATCTTATGCCCCTTTACTTTTTGGAATATGGATTTTTCTTTTCAAAACAGTGCCCAGCTGTGGTGAGGTAAGGTTTTGAATGTATATGGCTATTAATGTGTTCACTTTCATTGGCTTACTTTGCAAGATACTTGAAATCCATACTGAAATCCAACCTACCCATTTCAAAAGATTGAATTTGTCAAATCTGAATTAGATGAATTCACAAAATAGAAAAATCCAAGCATTCTGTATCCAAGTAATCTCAAAGTATAATGGAATGGATGATTACAGTTTAGATCTCATTACTTTCTTAGTAATTGTAAGATACCCTTAAAATTTGTGTGCAATACTTTGCACATGTAGCAGCATTCCAGAACTATATTGTAATCTCTTTAATTACACAAATACTTTCATTGATTTATATGAGATGCTTCATATAAATAACTGTTAAACAATCTATGTCTATTCCCCATGCTCACATTCTAGCTTGTACTTTTATAAGGTTATGGTAGTGCAAAGTGCTTGATATTAAATCCTTACTGACAAATGAGGAGAAGGCTCATTTTATTGACCAAATTGCAATGCATCGAGATTAATAAAAATATGACTTACTGGGTTCCATGTCATGTGTGCAGAGGAGCAGGGAGAATTTATGCAGTTTTGTAGGGGGGGGAATGCTCTGTTCTGAACAAGTTTATGAGTCCTCATCAAGTGGAAATGCACACAAGTTACGATCTTCTCTTAAAAGTACTGTTATTTGCAGTAGTAAAAATGGCCAGCTTCCTCAGTTGCATGAGTTTCATGCCCTACAAACTGGAGAACTGAGGAGACATAGGACTGCACAACTGCCATTGAACTGAAACCTATACAGACTGGAGGAAAAGGCTATAATGGGAAACTCATGAAATTCAACAATTCAATCCAAAGTCCTGCACCTGTGAAGTAAGAACCCCATGCAGCAATACAGACCATCAGTGTTTTGGGTTCTATTGACAGGAGTACAGTCAGTAGATAGATGAAAATCAATATCCAGCACAACTCAGCTCTCTTTAGACAAGCAAGTACTGCATCCATTATTGGGTCCCAAATGCAAGAGACATTGATTGACTGCAGTGAAACTGGTCTTGTTCAACCCCAAGAAAAGAAGGTATCAGAGCTGACCAAATAACAACAAATACTTTTGAAGAGATTATTGAGAAGATTGACCCATATTGAATAGATTATTGAGAATATTGACCCATAAAAGCTGAGGGATCAAGGTGAACTTGTTTTCTTAATGGCCAACATCTGAAGAGAACCCCGTCTATTAATCTGCCTTTCATCCCTATTTATATGTTCCTGACTCCAGATCTGGAATCCAGTTTGCATCTATTGCTGAGTTCAGTCTGGGACTTCCCCAGTGCCTGCTGGTGACATGACTGTCATCCTGGGAGTTTGACACGGTTTTGTATGTATTGTATCTATTTAATGATTTTCTTATTTTAATATTAATATTAATACTTCATTAAAGTAGTTTAGGTAATTCTAAACTCGTAAATCTCCTTATCTCTTCCTTTCCTCTCTTTCTAAAAGGAGGAAGGGCCATCTGTCAGTCTGGTTTTGGTAAATTTGGCTGAAACCACGAAACAAAGTCAAAGAGGTGGCTATGGTAATCCCATGGTAAACCTCAACCACACTCTTAAAGAGCTTTTAATCAGTTCAGTACTGGCAGCTACTGTAGTGGGGCTGCTTGGAAGAGCACGTACTCTCTGCCTGCTATATGCTGTGCTAGTAAAGTTCCCATTCTGACAAATCGATTACATTGAAAATAGCATCGTTAATAACAAAAAACCTTGCTCTATGCACTTTATAAAACTGCACAAAACATGATTGGGTACAAATAAAAATACGCTCTCTAGCATATCTAGGATACCGAAGCACAGCCTGGCAGTATACTAGCAGGCGTAGTAAGAAACCTATTTAAAAATTCTGATCAATTTTGTCCTCTTGAGTTAAATGTAATTCTTGCTCCAATGGAGCATTTCCTGGAAAGAAGGAAGTTAATACAACACAGTGTACCAGAAAAAAGTTATACTAAAATGAATGGAAAATGATTTAAAAGTAATCCAGTTCCTTAATGATTTTTATTTAAAAATTGGAATAATCAATTTAAAGAAAATCTCTCCCCATTTTCTTTTATTATAGTTAATGGCTAAGTTAGATCTGTTATTTAGTCATTCTAAATAATATGTCTAAAGACCACTACATGAATACAATTATACAAAAAGAACGGATTAATTTTGCGCCTCTTCCTGCTTTCATAATCTTTGTCAAGTGAATGGCATAATTTGTGCCATTTATGTTTCTTATTACAGTATTTATCATTAGAATGAGGTGTCAGGAACCATTTAGACTGTCTCACATTTTATGAATTAAAATAGTGTGCCATGCTGTTGTGACCTTTTTAATATTCTGCATTTTCCTCTATTCCTTGGCGTTACTCTCTGTCTCTGCATATCTTCTCCATTCTATGATGGGAAATGCAAGCTTACAAAGTATGAAGAAGCAAATGCAGCGAAACAGTGTGCCTTATGAAAAGAACTAAAAGGTGAGTATTTATGCAGTGTGGTACTGCAAGCTGTAGACTTTGCATCGAAATAAGTTTGCAGATCTGTCAATAACTCTGATACAACATTACTGTTGTATATTCAAAGAGGTGATTTATCTCACATTGGTCAATATTAGCACATTGGATCAGTATTAGATGTTTGAACTGCAGTTTTTAATTCACTCATATGGCTGACAGGAAAGCAGATAGCCTATTCTTGTGGTTGAACCAGAATTGCAATCATGGTCCACCCATGATGCTGTTAAGAGGAAAAAGAACTGAACAAGCAGTGTAATGAATTATATAATTGCTCACAAGATTTCTTTAATTTATATACAATTTAAAATGCAGCCTGAGACGACAATATGACTGCTGACTGCTTGTTACACTCATCTTTTCTTCACAGTTGGATGATGATGGCAAAATGGTTGCAGAGATCACAAGTGTAGTTAATATGATCTAAAGCTTTCTGATAAAAAAAAATATTAGCTGAGGGACGTCAAGATGCTGTAGCAATTCTTGAACACTTTTATCTAGTCTTTAGTCTCAGAAAGGGCTTTTCCTACAATACGGACAAGAGATACAGACTTTAATATTCCAAAGGACATGCAAATAAGTTTTGCTTTTTAACAAAGATCATTAAGGTATTTGTCAGAACAAAGCAATAACAAAACACCTATTCTAGGGGTGAAGACAAGATGACTATTGGTGTTTTGTGTGTTTTATAATAAGAAGACACTTAACTGAATACCGTTTTCTTCCAATTCAGCCTGGAAACTTTTGCAACAGATACCATAAACTTATTTCATCATATTCCTCTTAACAATTGCTGTGATAGGTTACTTAAATAAATTATTATAATTGGCTTCTAAATTGTCTTATGAGTCTGCCTCACAAGTTTAACACAGCAGATTACTGATGACTGGTCCTGAAAGGCATGTGAGGCTGGGTAGAAGATAACATCTAATTGAAAAGGCAAAATATACAAAATATATGGTATCCCTATGCTAAGAAAGACTCAGAGTGCTCCTGTATCATGACAATGGGATATCAAAAATGGCAGGAGCATGCCTAAATGGCTGATACTTAATGCACAGACAAGACTGGTGGACAAGAGAAGAGAGGAGAACATCAGACTCTATTTTTCATAGGAGGCAGTACAGGCAGGAGCAGGGAAGACTGCTGAGTATCTTGTTACCATACCCGTCCTCCTTGCAGAGAAATAGCTTGTATTTCTCTTCAAATCAAAGTTTTTCATATCTGTATTAATCCTCTTTCCCTCCCTGATGAATCGCCTCTAACTATTCTAATATCCTGTTTAGAATTAAAAGTGCTGAAAGTAAATAGCTACCATTATCTTCATATAAATTAAATGAATACATTTTTAAAATGAACAATTTAAAATTAAATGCAAAAATATGACAATCTTAAATTAAGGCCTGAAACTACTATAATCTTAACAATTTATTTTAATACATCAAGTTGTGTGCTACTTCTATGACCTTCCTCAGATATGAAAGCAGAAGGCTACATAGCTACAGAATCAGAAAGCTGGGAAACATTAAATTTTTTAAGCCAGCTCAAGCTTTATGAATATATCTAACTGTTATATATTAATGTACCTATATTACTTTCAGTATTTCCAGTGCAGCATATGTTGATATTTTTCACACAAAAATAAAATCTTTTTGAATCCCTATGTGTAGAAAACATTTTGCCAGTACTTCTACTGCAGCGGACTACTTCAGATTTTTTTGAGCAGTTCTTCAAAAGCCTGGAAACAGGAAAAGTGAGAACTCTGGTTCTCTGCTTCCAGATTTTGAATGAAAAACAGGGACTACAGGATGTGTCGCTGTGCTCTTCCTACACTGCTGACTCCTGTTCAACTTGCCCAGCGTGACCACCAACTCCTTTCCTGCAGCCCTTCTCCCTAGCCAGTCAGTCCCCTGCATGTACTGTTGCATTGGGATATTACATCCTAAGTATAAAAGTCAGAATGTTTCACCAGCTTTCTTTTGGCACTTCCACCCTACCCTAAAGTTTGGCTAGTGAAATACTACAGGAGACTGCATAGAATGTCAAGGCAAATTACTTCTGTACGTAACACTGGCCATTTCATCACAGGAGCCAACCAGTTTGGTTAAGTATAACTTCTCCTTTGTGTTGTGCCCAGTAATGTTTCTGTCCTTCCCATGCTTTAAAATGGTTTCCAGCAGGAACTGCTATATAAAGACAGTCGTGTACTAAGGTGAGTTTGATGATCCTGTACTTTTCCAGACTCTCCTGCTTGCTTCTTTCAAGATATGTTTAACATTTGTCTTTCTCCAGTTATTGCTCCCTTTTCAAGCTTCTCTTTTTAAAAATGTATCATTTCCACTGTTTTTTCTTAGACAAATTTAAAATACTTCTTGTTACATTTCAATGGAATTGCTTTTTCATTCCAGATACAGCAGACCCAAACTTAGAATAAAACATCTCAGTGCAATTTAAAACAAAAAGGAAATGGTAAAGAATATGAAAATGTGATAAACATAGATGAATTTTTGAACAATTTCTAGAATAATGAAAATAAAAAATTAATCATGTGAACAAATACCTATAAATTTATAAGGGATTTAGTTAAATAATTTTAGATATAAAGTGTCATAATTTTCAGCATAGGAAACAACTAGACAGGGGTAAAGGTTCTGAGGTTTAATCATATAAGTCAAATGCAGGAAAATTACTGAAAGTACAAATGCAGAACTTGATTGAATAAAAGTTTTCTATTTCTGTTATTAATCTGCTTACAATAAGTGACTTCATGTTTTTTGTTTCATTTAGCTCCAGTGGTCCAAGTGAGCATCTGTCTGAATCTTTCTAGCAGAAGATAATTTCTATGTAGTTTTCCTTATCACTACTTGTTTGTATCTTTTCATTTCTCCATCTGGAACTTCTCATTGCAGCACTGTTCATGTCAGACATGTCCCTGTCAGTTAATACAGTTAATTCAGACTTAACACGTACACGTAGCTAATTTTTCCCCTTCAGTGTGCATTAATGCTGCATTTATCATCACTAAATCCCCTGTCATTTCCAGCCTGCTCCATAAGTCCCTGTGAAATTCCCTGTTTGTTTTTTTTTTTTCTGACATAACTACACAACATAGTTACCTCACTTTTTATGTACTAAACAAAACCAAAACTTACTATAGATCTGCTTTTATCTACCTGTCATCATAAACTGTATTCTTTTATATTTTTTGTTTCTCTTTATCCTACCTAGCTTTCGCCTTAGGCACTAATTTATGTCCTGACTTTCTTTAATATTTTCTTGTGAGAGACTGTATTAATTTACTTGGGTAAAAAAGAAAAAAAAAAGGAAAAGTTCATTACACTACTTGGCTTCTATTTTATTAATTTCGAACTCGTTTCTGTGATTGCAATAGGTTACTGAAAAATCTCTGCCATTATTAGGTTAGTTAGTTAGTTATTGCTATCTTCCAGCCATTCTGATATTCTTTTTTTTGTTAAAAGTATGTTAAAGCTACTTACTTGGTGTCTATATACTATGTACCTAGGCACAATAGTTTTATTTTTTAATATATTTTGAGCAAAAGATTAGCTTTGTTACTATTATCACTTCATTGTTATACTTATTTCTAGATAATAATGACTCATCACTATTCCTTTTATGGAATCTTAATCTTATATGGAATCATAATTGATCTTTTAGCAGCTGTGGTTTATGTACATGATGCTCTGGAAAGAGCTGAGATGGCATGTTCTTATATGCCCAGCTGTACTGGGTCTGGTCAACCCACTGCACTAGCACTGGCAGTGATACAGAGGAATTACCGGCACAAGATGATGATTTTTTTTTCTTTCAGGCTTTCTGAAATTTTAGATTTACTATATTGCTATATTTAATAAATTGCAAAACGTAGACCATTACTGATAAAAATATTTGCAAAGATAATATTGCAATTTATATAGTCAGAAGCTGACACAGCCCTATTGCTTGACTGGACTAGTAATTTTAAATGAATATGGATCCTAACTTGAGACCAACTTCATATTCCAAATTTATATACACATACAAAGCCAATTTTGCTGTAAAACTTCACAAAATTTTAAATAACATGCAAGGCCTAAATGTTTATCTATTATTTTTGCATTCTTTCATTTAGCCAAAACTAGCTACATGTCAAAAATGACAAAACTTAGATGCAGCCAGATAGTCATCATTAGATTAGGCTTTTCTGTCTGTAAAAATTGAATTAAGTGGTCTTATTTCTGCTGCATCTAGGAAATTTTCTGCTGTTGTTATACCTATGGCCTGATGAGTATAAACATGCATGATAACTATTTTTAGAATACTGGCTTTTAAATAATGATTTTGTGAGTAGGCAACACTCTAGGGAAATGGAAAACTAAATACTGAGTGCTGATAGGCAGACATTCAAAATGGCCATATGTATAACATGTATGTCAAACTCATAACTGTTAAGGCAACAAAGAAATAGCATGCATAACCATTGAATATTAGACATCCTCTTAAGTGTGTGCAATTTAATTGCTTCTTTCTTCTAATGAGAAATATCTGGGAAGAATATCAACTCTGAGATCTACCATGATTAGAAACTAATTAACTAGTACTTTAAACATCTACTTTATTGACTTTTAAAGATTTGTTTAGTATGTGTTTGTCTTTTTTTTTTGTTTGATTCTCTTTAAATGTTGCCCTAGAAGGGAAATTGATTATGCAAATCAGGTATTTTTTTGATGTTATCTTTTTGTTTGTATTGAATGTTCCTGAAGTCTCCTCTCCCAGATCATAGTACAGGCAAACAGCCACACAAGAAAATGTCCATCTCAGCAATCTTTCTTTCATGCTTGCTTTTGTTGCTTATTTCATGCTCATGCACACTCAGGCAAAAAATATCCCTAAAAACAGGAGGTTTAAGTAGTTTCTGGGTGGGAGCCTCTATTTCTATTGATGATTTAATGATATCTAGAGCAGTATCGTGATCTCATGTGAGACTGACTTTTACTCAGCTTCAACCTGCAACAGCTGCAGCTCCACCTGGAACACTACTGCATGAATTCCTCTGGCTGTAAATCTCCCCAAGCATTCCTAGGCAACTGATATGCATCTTGTCAGGTTTCCCATGCAACCTAGTGGTTATCAGTACATAAAAAGACATTTTTGCTCTTTCTCCTTAAATTCAATCTACCCGTTAGCTATATCCAGCTCATTGATGGTAGCAATTAACATTTTCCCATATAAAATTTACATGCAACACATTATGTGAGTTTACACTGAGACAGCTGATCCCCTGAAAAAAATAATCCATGAATCTTTCCAGATCAGTTCCCGAAAATATCATCAATGGAGTGTATCTCTCGATGCTCACTTATTACTCCAGATTTACTGAATGCTTAGCATGCAGGTACAAATGCTAGTCGACCTAAAGCAGTACTCTTGTCACTTGCTCAGTTTGAGAGCCCACAGCAGTGAGATGGGCCAAATTAGGAACTCCTTCCGCTAGATTTTACCCATGCCTTTGTAAAATGATACCTGAGGAAGGAAATGCACCATACTCCTGACTGGTACAATTAAGCAAAGGAGAATAGAAACTCTGCAAGGGGACTTGAAAGTCCCTGATCCTCATTAATGAGCTTTTAAAATAGTCCAGCATTCTCCATGCTATGTGTCTGCTGAGAATGATTTCCCCTTTTCTCATTATGTATGAATGCCAGTGCACTGTGCAGCTCCAGTGCACAGTTGATTAATAAGGTCAGAATTAGAAGCTGAGAGCTTTCCTTTTCTTAGCATCTACTATAGTTTCCTTCAACAGGATTTTATTTGCAGATTTTCTATTATCTGCAAAATAGAACTTACTGGAATAGAATTTATGTGCTTTGTCATGTGAGGCCCTGAATGCTATGTGGTATTTTATAGTTTTTTATAAAAATTATACATATTTACATTAAAGCCTCTTAAACAATATAAAATGTTTTAGAAAAATATATTAATTGTCTGGAGATTCCTTTCTTTCAATCAATAATTATTGTATATTCAGACACCATTTTGCTTTCAGAAGGATAAGTCTCAGCTTTATCTGAATTATGAAAAAGCAACTCAATGACTTTCAAGAGTCACAATGCCATCAATGCAGCGTGACTGAAGTTCTCTTCCATACAGTGATTAAAGCTGTGAATTTAAAATCAATTCCAAGTTATTTTAGTTGGTTACAAATTTCACAACCTTCTTCCCATAGCTGCAGCCAAGGTTTTGCATGTGCAGCTAGATAATGCTTTATGCAATTGTAGTTTTATTATAATATTTTACAAGCATATTGTCAGGTATTCATTAGTTCTTCCAAATAAAAGCCTTCGCCAAGGATTACAAATGTTGAATTTGTGGGTTTTTTTTTTCAGATTACTTGTTTTGCCTGAGATTATGCAATTTTTAATTCTGTGATATTAGCTATAGTAACTGGTCTGATACTTCCAGTTGTTTCATCTTCAACCGCCTAAGATTTTTGGTCTGAAATATTTCTTGGAAAACAAAGTAAAAGCTGTAATAGTCCCCACCTGTCTGGTACGCAAAAATAACTAAAGGTAAATTAAGAGAAGTTTATCCGTTTGCATCATCTGAACCCAGTGCAGAAAGCAGAGGTTGAGGGAATCACAGACTCACAGAAGTGTTGCTTGGAAAGAAACTCCCCCCTCCCCCCTACTTGAAGCAGGACTATTGCAACACAAGAACTGGGCCATTTGGGACTTTGTCCAGCTCAGTTTTGCTTTGAGAGTTGGCTTTCCACAGTCTCTCTGGATACCAATACTGCTTCTAGTCCTGCTCTGCTCTCCTACTGAAGAAGTTAATCTTCATGTCTAATATGAACTTACAAGTTGAAACTAGCAGCTGCTGCCCCTTGTTTTTCCTTCTGCTTCTACAGAGAAGGATTTTGTTCTGTCACTTTTGAAACTGTTCCGGTAGTCATAGGAAGGTATTAAATTGCCTCTCAATCTCTTCTTTGCCAGACTAAGCAAGACCAGTTCTCTTTACTGCTCCTCTGATGTCACATGCTGTGTGCCACTAACCATCTCAGTAGCCCCAATGGAGTCCTTCCAGTTTATCAACATACACCTTGAACAGGACACCATATTCTAGGTGTAGCCTCACCTTAGCCATGCAGAGGAAGATAACTTCACCTGTTGGATCAGGATCTTCCTGAGTGTAACTATTGTTTTCTGCTTTTCTGATTGGGGTGTACTATTACTCTACTGTAACTCCGAGGTCCATACCACCAGGGCTAATGCTCAGCCAGCTGGTTCTCACCCTCAGTTGGTGGAAGGGATTATTCTGTCCCACGTACAGACCTTTGCCCTTCTTGTGGTGGAATCCTTTATTGGTCCAATCCTTAAGTTTCTCAGGGTCCCTTTGAACTGAGATACTGCTCTTGTATGTGCCAGCCACTCCCTCTGATTTAGTATCATCCACAGATTTGCAGCTGATGAGTTCTGCCTTGTCACTCAGGTCACTGATGAAGCTATTGAATAATACAGACCTCAGTACAGACACCTGGTTAAATAAGTATTCCAGCCAGATGTCAGGCTATTGATTACTTGCCTGTAATTCTGGATATCCAGCCAATTTTCAGTTCATCTACCAGTCTGTTTGTCCTGCCTATCTCAACCTAGCTTCCGAATGAGAATGCTGTGGAAAGCAGAGTCAAAAGCCTTACTTAAATTCAAGCTATTTTACATCCACCACCTTCCCCTCATTCACATGGCCAGTCATTTCATTGTAGAAAGCAGTCAGGCCGATCAAGCTTGATTTTCCCTTGGTAAATCCATATTGACTTTTTCTGATTACCTTCCTGTCTGTTGTGAAACTAAATTCATAAAATATGTCTTTTTTATTTTTTAGAGAGACAGGGACTCAAGGAGACATCTGCAGATGACTGGGTCAGCTTTCAGTTTCTGACAGAGGAGAGCAGAACCCACCTTGAAATGAAAAACTCCTGTATTATTTTAGCTGGTCCTGCACATAAGAGAGTTACTACAGTAGTTTGGAAGCTGGCCATGGGGATTGGCTACTGAACTTTGCAACTGATCTTTGGACTTTATGAGGCCACATTAGGTTAATAATGTAGCAAAGTAAGTGCTAGGCAAAGTAGTCAAATCATTATGCATTAAAAATAATAAACTGGCTGGAATCAGTTACAAGGACACTGTACCAAAGCTGTATCTTGCACAAATACTGCAGTACGGCTTGGGATCTGGGCCACTGGTCAACTCCCTTAATCATTTCCTTCGCTACTTCATTTATTATGGCTTTAAAATACATAATTCATTTTAATGCACCTTTCTATACGCTGTAGCCACAGCTATATATTCCCTGGTTGTCTCTAAAATTAACTGGTTAAACCAGGTGGTCTACAGTTCTTATTAAAGTAAAACATATGGGAACAGGAAATCATTTTACAGTATCACCGTTTTGCAGGCTTTCAAGCAGATACACAACATTAGAGCAAAAAGGGCATGATGGAGAACATACTCTGCTTCAAAACTTAACATTCCTGATGGCATACCAGACATCACTTTCTGAAACATCGATAAGAATATCTCTAAATTTTCAGAATAGTGGGAAAACAGACCTCTATGCTGTTGAAAAAAACAGGTTTCCAATATACTTACATCTGTTTGAAGGATTTGACACAGATTGGTTTAGCAAAGAAGAGTAAGTCAGAAATTTCTGAAATAGCCACAAAGTCAAACAGGACACCAGGAAAAACTGCTTCCACTGTAGCTAAACTGAGAGCCACATAAAATGTATATGGACCCAGAATTTTCTGGTTATCAATAACTTCAGATTATGCTGAGAAAAGATTTTAATTTATCCATATAGTTAATCTCAAAAACTAGTTCCACAATTTTGAAAGCTACAGTGAATTTAAGAAGCAGATACACTTTTGTTTTGGTTTTGTTTTTTTTCACTTTCCTCACCTACATAATAAAATGCAAAAAAAACCAGGACTTGCTAGATTTAAAAAACTTCATGGCAATATTAACTCCTTCAGCCCACTAACTGTATGTAATAATTTGTATTCATTACATCAGTTCAAAATAAAAATTATTAGGACTTTAGACATCTGCAATATTCACTTAGATTGTTTAAATATGTCTTTCCAATCACAAATACAATAATTTAAAATATTGCTTTATGTTTGTTTTTTCTTTTTTTTTTTTTTAAACTCTACCTCATTTTCTACCTGTCTCTAATTTCTACATATAGAGACATAAACAAAGAATATTTAAATATTCCTTCTCAGGAAAACAGGGAAGAATGATTTTCTGATAATGAAACAAGAATACTTAAATGTAGGTAAAATTTACGTTAAAGTGTATAGCTGTTCAGACAAGTAAAAGAAATCATTCCAGAAAGCCAGATATGCTTACTGGAAAGTCTGTATTAGCCATAAACAAGCTGTACAATGATTTTACCAGCTAATGAGAATCAAACGTCCTTCGTGAAAGTAACTAAAAATTACTCATGAAAACAAAGATAATAAGGTCCATTAAAGCAAGATTTCTTGCTTACTGATTTACATTATGATAAAAATTACTTTAGATCCTGCTGCTTCTTTCCTTGCCAGGTTCTGCTCCTCCGATTACAAGCACGGGGAGCAGTAAGTGCTCAACATATGTATTTTTTTACTCCTGTGAGACTTTCTGGAGACTACTCAAAGATCCTAATATATTTCTTACATAAAATGGCTAATTACTGTAACCAAAGGAAAATACAGCTGGAGAAAATGGTTTACCTCCTGTAATAGGCATACATCAGAAATGTTTTCTGTTTTCAGAAGTGAACTCTTAGAGTAAGAAAAAGGTCAGAAATATGGAGTCACTCAGATATATTACCAGCTCCTGCTCTTTTTCCTTCCATTTCACTTTTGCAAATAGTTGAAAAAAGACTGAGCAATGATGAAATGTTGCTGTTTCTTGCTCTTGCTTTTTTCCTTTTTGCCTTTGTTTTTCATTTCAGTCAAACTTTTTGCTGTTTATTGAGATGACTTACACTTTAGCTCACAGCTCAATCCAGCTCTTCAAAAGAAGGCTCGGTTCTCTGTTGGCACTACAGATACTCACAAAATATTTCATTCTATTCTATGGAAAATCCAAAGGTCATTCTTCCTCACTTTTGTAAGCAGTCTACTGAATTTTCCCATTTGCATGGTGATCAAATCCCATCAAAGCAGCTTATGACTGCATTTGTCAGAATTAAACTCACCTTGGATGTGCTTTTCATTCCAAGTAGTAAGGTAGGTCTTAGCTTTCTTCCAGGGTATATGTGTTGTCTTGACTTCTATTCAGCAGGGATACTAGATGCAATTTTTCAACTTGCAGTGGCTAACAACCTTTACAGAAAAATGTGAATGAAGTAAAGCAAGGTGCAAATTTTTTAACAGGGGCTGTTTGTGGAGACCCTCAACATGGCGGTCACCAGCCTCTCTAGGAATTGGCAATGTCAGCCACATATTGCTCAGAGGTAAGAGCTGGATGCATTTCAGGTACCAATACTTACTCAGATGTAGGACTGAAGTGAAGCAGTCATCTTCCAAGCAATGACCGAGAAAGGAAGTGTTCCAAGCATCACAGGCTCTGGATAAGTGGAGTTATTTGGAGATGTATCGGTTCCCAGAACAGCTCTGGAAAACACAGAGTGCTGGGCTTTTCCTGTCCCCAGTCAGCATGTACCTTCTGCAGTCTGGTCCCAGTAGATGTGCCTCCATGGCCATTTTGGTTTGAGCCTGGTGTGCACTGTTGAATCTCCTGGTTCAGAGTTCCTGCATGGCACACCCTTCTTTCAGTTGACAGTAAACAAGAAAAGTTTATATCTGAGAGTATTTGATCTCAGAAGACTTTTCAGAGGTAGCTTACTTTTTATTTTACTTTACTTTTCCACTCTGCCGATTAAGTAACTACATGTTGCATTTAATTTCTCATTTATTCTCAAACATTTAATTTCTCAGAGTAAATGTTCTGTAACTGTGTGCTATTTGGGCACTTTGCCTTTAGCTAGCTATTTCTTTACTGGACTAGAGAGCCACCAAAAATCTTTTCTGTAGTTAAGGTATGGTGTTAGCACCCAAATTTACTTCATGCACACTGTGTTTACCATGGTTAACATGTAACTGAGCAGAAGAAATGCACAGCTGTTTTAACCTGTATCTGTGATACCATGTTATGAGCAATTAGGGCAATTAATCTTGTCATTCCTCTCATTTTAATGTCCACCCCTACATTTTGCCTGACCTCTCCATTTGACACTTATTTACATTTACTTTACATATGGATTTAAAATGCTTAAGTAATATTTATTTATAGATATTCTCACAGAGTTCCCCTGTAGAGCAAAGAGAATGCAGGGAAATATTTTTGCATTTTCTCAAACATGCTTGAGATCATGATGAAAATTCTGTTTCACTGACACTCTTGGATATTTTCACATTCTCTTTTTTCTCTTGAGTCAAAGGGTACAAACTACAAAGGAAGACAAGTACCAATTCAAATTTTAGTCTCTGATTACATTAGAAATATAACACCCACCCAAATTGTCACCTGATACTGTGTACACCCATGTACATTTCATTACTTTAGCTAAAAAATACATCAAAGCAACACTTGTTTCTATTTGCCCTGTTCCTTTAGTGCCCAGATAACTTGTTGATATTTGCATCATGTGGTTAATTCTCCACAGCATCCTGTCCCTTGAGTATTTGTTTAGGTGGAATATTTTAGCTACACAGTGCTCTTAGATCTGAATATTCATTATCAGTGTTAAACATTTGATTGTGTTGCCATTACATGTGCAGTAGACCCTTAGTGCAACACAAAATGCTTTTAAAAAGAACATTATTCTAGATAAGTTTAACCAAGACAGCAGTACAGGGATCCTTAAATCATATTGACACAAGTCCAGTTATCCATAACATTACAATAATGTTTAAATACAGAATGGATATTTAGGTGGACAAGCTGATGAACAATTGCTTTAATTTCATTAAACCTGAAGGTTCAAGAGAAAAATATAGCAATGGGGATTACAGTCTCAACTATAAAATAATGATTTATGGGATTTTACTATTTACAAAGGATTGCTGAAACAATAAATTGCTGTATCAAATACAAAGTATGATATAAAACATAAGAAAGGCACATTGATTTCACTGGATTACTTAATTTCAATATTGTAATATGTTAAAAATCAAAACTGAAAAGTAGGTGATTCTTTTATATTGCAATGTAACATGTTTCTATGTTGTCAGAAACAAATACAAGAAATACATTCTCCCAGAAAAGACACTGGATAACACAATAATATATGTTATTATATATATGTTATATATATGTTATACGTCCACAAACATCATGGGTTTTATCTTAGTCTTTTGTTTGATTCTATTTGCTTTCACTTTTTCAGTTTTCTGGACCAGTTTTCTGGAATAAAGGTAATAGGTTTTGCATAGAGGTAATACAGTTTGACAGCATTGTCTCAAATTTTGTATGGAAATTTTATTTTTATGCTACATTTTAACTTACAGTTCTTCAGCTTTTTATAGTAAACAATTCTATTCACAAATGCTTTGGTTTTAGTTTATAAAATTAAAAATATCTTAATACTTCAGCATATTATATATACAAATAACGCTTAAAAGGAAGTAAAAACAACTCTATATGTGAAGATTATTCATATACAGTCATTTAAAAGTAAATCAAGACTGTTTGCTAAGAAATCAAATTTTCATGTTTCTAGTTTAAAATCAGGTATAAAACATTCATCTGATACCATATAATTAAATAAAATTGTGAAAGAATCACAAAAAAGACCCATATGCACTTCCCAAGCAGAAGCAAAATATGGGGTCCTGAGCTGAGATCATGATATAAATAATATTGTTCGATTCCTTGAGCAATTTATCATCCCTAGAACTGCTTTGAAGTGTAGATATAAATGGATCTGTGTACATGGTTTATACCAAAGGCTTTGATATCTAATTAGTACATCTTTAGTAATTGAGATTTTTTTATTATTATTCATAAAGTAAAATTGATGAGTAAAATTGAATAAATATAATAAAAATTTGAAATAATTGATGAAATAAAAATACCATTTCCATCTCCATCTACATCCTTATCTATGTCTGTATTATGTCTGTATCTATATCTGTATCTGTATCTAGCAATACAAGCTGTATATTTGATGGATTTTGTTAATGAGATGGTTTTAGTATATATTTGATAGATATTGTTAATCAGATATTTTTATTATTAAATGTCATTCACAATTCAAATTGTAGCAGGTACAAGGAAGAAGACTAAGTTCTTATTCAAATCTCTCTTTAGTGCAACTGAATTTTAGTATGAACTGATTTTAGTCATCTCAGAATTTAACAGAGCTAGTGAAATTATTTCATGCTTGTTTTGCATCAGTCAGCAAGTATTTTTTATTTAGTCTTACTTTCAGCCTTTTTATTTTCTATGATCAGTATTATCTTATTTCTTATTATCTTATTTCTATGATCAGTATTATCTTTAGATAATATATGTAGGCAAAATCTGAAGTACAGTTTATGTACATTAACAATAATTCAATGTCTAGATTTTAATTCAAGCAGTACTACATAGTAGTACTACATTGCTACACGGGCACTACATATATATATGTATAAAAGAAGCAAGTTAGTCTGATTTCTTTTTAAATACAGCAATTTAATAAAATCTTATAAAAGTTTTATCATGTGATATGTTGGAAACATTCTTACTCTGTATGTCATATACCAAAAGATATTAAAGTGATTAACTAATTTACTAACTAGTGTGAAAATTCTCCAGCTCTAGAAATTAGAGGAGGTCCTTTCTGAAATGTGCTGAACTTGACCCTACTGCTGTATAGTGCAGCTTGTTTAACAGACTGTATGGCAGGTGTGGAGGTATACATCACTGTAGGGTGGTGCTAACGCTACTCAACTTGTGTCCTCATGAAGTCCTTAAGGTTTTTTTGAAACATGGCTAGTTATCAAACAGTGTAATACAAATTTGCATGCATGCATTTAGTCATGAAGTACACATAAGAAACTACTAAATCCAGAGCAGTATACGAGAGGGAGGCTCACCAGATGTGCTTTTCCAAACAGTGTCAGGAGTACATGGTCAATAAAAAAACCACACAGACAGCAGCACAGCACCAACTTGACAGTCTGACTAGAAAAGTTACTCCTCTCCCATTCTGTTTACTCTCTCCTTTTTCAGGTAATTTTCTTCTCAAAGCCCTATTTCTGTCAATAATAAGCACTGGTGTGAAAACACCTGCTGACAGCCCCTGTTAAACTGTGCCCAGGTTATCAGCCCTGCAGCCAATGACATGGCATCAATCCATCTCATAGGTCTTGATAAAACTGCCCAGAGTGGAAGTAAGGGCAGAACAATAAGCTTGATAAGTGATTGACATCCTGAATGACAGCAAAGAGGATGATAGGGCAAGGAAACACAATAATAACGGGAGGCCACAATTACTCCCATGTAATTTGAACAGATGTCCTATCAGGTCATGAAGCTGAGACTAAATCCTTAGATACTATAAACAACTGCTTCATGGGGCGTTTGGACAAGGGAATGTCAATAGGAGAAGCAATACCTCAGCCAGTCCTGACTGTAAGACCTTGTTCATAATATTATTGGGCAAAGTCAAAGTGATTGCAGGGTACCGGCACTTGATATTCTTTGCAGGATCTACAAAGGCAAAAAATCTAATGTTTTGTTCAAAGTTGCATGAAAATGAGATTTGCTGAGAGAACAGACAAAAAGTCTTTGTAAGTGACAAGGACAACTACAAACCCCACTAATGGAGGCACAGAGCAAATATTTATCACCTCTCACAAAAAAAACCCTTTAGGAATGCCATAAGAAGATGTGCATGCCTGAACAGGTAATGATGTACTGAAACACACAAAATAAAAGGAATCACGAGTTCTTCTAAATTCAGGTTAGGAACATAAGACAGGTCAAAAAACAACTTGAGAAACACGCAAAACTAGTGATAGGCAGGGGACTGGTAAAGAGCATTACAGAACATATCAGTAAAATGGACTAAACCAAACAGTAACAGATTGCGAGGACCAGATAGTATTCACCTATTAGGTTCCATAGGGACACCATGAATTGACAACAAGAAGTATATTTTACTCAAAACTGTCTGTGTACCAGAGGACTGGAAAGCAGTTAATGTGATACTAACCTTTTAGAGGGCTCCAGCGGAGGGCTTAGGAGCCAAACTTGGACAGCATGACCCAGATGGGACAAGTGAGCAGGAATGTTTTTAAAGAATAAAATTAATTGGCACATGGGTACATCTGAAACACTAAGAGTCATCCCAACTAGAGAAAAAGAGAAGTCACACCTCACACAACAACGGGGTTCTTTGAAGGAACCAAGGTTCATAGTGATACCGACGCTCTGGTGCCACAAGTACTTGAAAGCAATCTCTCATTAAACAAGAAAGTGAGATTACACACAGTTAAAGGGTAGAGAACTAAGCACCAGAACATATGATCAGTTTTCACACCTACAGAATGAATGTTTGGAAGTCCTCCTTCATACAGCATGAACTTAGTTCACAGAATATAGTGCAGACCAAAAATCTGCATGATTTCAAAAGGGATTATAAAAATTGGTAATACTTAGCTGTACTCGTAGTTCAAATGAAATCTTTCTTGTTTTTAGAAATGCAAATAAAAAACTGTATCAAAAACTTCTGTCTTTACATGGCTAGGGGTCCTGAGTTTCTATAGCCATAAAGTAGAGCTATATCGTTCAGGGAACTGCAGCATATAAAGATAACTTACCTGCTGTTTATACAGTACTTGGGGAATTTTAAATGCTCAATTAGAAAAAGAACCTTTAAAAAAATACTTATAATGATCTTCTTCTTAATAAGTTTCTGAATTCATTATAGACTTCAACAGTGCTCATCTTTACCTCGTTGTTAAACTCAAGATACAATTAGGGAAAAGTCTTATCTTCCTTGAGCCATCAAAACAGCCAATTAGATTTTTGCATGTCTGTGAAGTCAGAACCAGTGTTCAACTTTTTAGAAGACCACAATTTTTTTCTTGAGAATCCATATACAACTACTTTTTAAGTTCTCTGATATCCCATGCTTTTTAAAGGAAGCTAGAGGGAAAGTAAGATCATAAGAGAAAGCCAATTAAAGATTCTAAAGAGTGGCAATCTGTGGCCAAGCAGAATCAAACCTGGCCAGGTTTAATACACTCCTGCTTTCTCATTTTATACACTGAAGCATGTAGTGGTTCAGGGCTCAGTCTTGGTGAAAGTAGGAGTCAGCATCACTGTTGTAAATTATGGAATGAATTCCACATACAAAAGGCTGCCAACTAGCTTATGGTCTTCTTAGAGAAGATTGTTTAGGTGGCACAGTCTGCTCTGTGAGTTTAATGTCTCTTCACAAATGAATATCACAGTGATGTGGTCAAACTCAAGGCATTCCCACAACTATCTCTAAACATAACAAGAAGGTATGGAGTCTTCAACATAGAAAGGACATGGAACTGTTGGAATGGGTCCAGTGGAAGGCCATGAAGATGATTAGAGGGATGGAGCCCCTCTCCTATGAAGACAGGCTAAGAGAGCTGGGGCTGTTCAGCCTGGAAAAGAGGAGGCTCCCGAGACCTTATGCAGCCTTCCAGTATCTGAAGGGGGCCTACAGGAGAGCTGGAGAGGGACTCTTTGTCAGGAAGTGTAGGGACAGGATAAGGGGCAACAGTTTTAAATTGAAAGGGGGCAGATTTAGATTAGATATTAGGATGAAATTCTTTCCTGTGAGGGTGATGAGGCACTGGAACAGGTTGCCCAGAGAAGTTGTGGATGCCCCATCCCTGGAAGTATTCAAGGCCAGGCTTGATGGGGCTTTGTGTCGCGGTTTCAGCCAAACCCTGAGCGACAGATGACCCCCACCCCCCTCCCTTTTCCCCCCTTTTGGGTAAAGAGAGGAGAGGAAGGAGTTAAAGAGATTCAAGAGTTTAGAACAAGCTAAACTACTTTAATGAAAATATAAGCAGCACAATAAACAGGAAATATAGGGAAAAAAA
>VZRU01004441.1:241-18351 GCA_013398155.1 Pedionomus torquatus | reverse complement strand
CGGCCCAGCACCGGCTGTGAGTCGGGGGGGGTCGGGGAGGCGATGGCGGTCCTTTGGGCCTTGCTCGCTTCTCGTTTAAATCCGGTGCCGGGTGTTGGTGAGGCCGCACGGGCCGTGCTGGGGCACCGAAGCTGCCTTTTTTTTTGGGGTGTTTCGTGGCGTTAAAGGTCTAGCCGTCCCGGCATTGCTTGCGGAAGTGTTACGTACACGTTTTTGTGGTGTAAGGCATCAAAATCTCTTCTCTGGGGAGGTGTCCTGAAATCTCCAACGCTGGATCCAGGCCTGCGGGGGTCGGTGGGCCTCGCACCATGAACGGCTTTTCCAAAACTGTTTTTCCTCCCCATTGAGAAGTAGGTGAGTGGCAGCAGAGGTGGCAGAGGTGGCACACAGCTGTGCTCGCTGCTGGGCTCGCGGTAGTGTCAGGGGCAATGATGAATTCCGGCTAAAACCACGTCTGTGTGCGCCACAGCATCTGTTACGTGACACGAGGATTGCCAGAAACCTTAAGGACTGTTAATTTGGCAAATATTCATATTAATCGATAATCCCTTCATGGAGGGGCGCACGTGAAGAGGCTCAGTGTAACTAAGCTGTGAAGACCTCGGTTGTAACTCCTGTTCGTCTCCATTCTAGATAAACATCTGATCAAAGAAGATGACAGGAAGACGGTGGTAGGTATTTGCATTTTGTTCAGAAATCTGTATGAAACATGCTCAGTCTGAGTGTGTGTTGGCAGCCGTTGGTCGTGGCTGTTCCACTGAGTGGTGCCCAGCTTGTGGCTCCATCAGTGGGTTTTACGCGGTGCAAACCTACGCTTTTCTGTAAACTCTGTAAATTCCATTCTGTAAATTGCAGTAAAGTCATGAGGGGCTGGTGCAAATGCCGTGGCATTGCGTAGGGTCGGGCGTCAGTCTGGGGTCAGCGTGTAGCCCCATACAACCCTGCCCGGGAGGGTTACGTGAAACCCAATGCGCGTTATTTTAAGGCAGCTGAAACAAAATGATCTTAATTTATTTTAATCGTGCAGGTTTCTGAAAATAAAAATTTAATACCTCTTAAGGTTGAAGCTGTCTGTTTATCGGGCACTGGAATTGCTGCCTCAGTTGGCATTTATTGTAAGTCGGGAGTGAGGTCTGGGAGGGGAGCTGTGCAGGGGGAGCAGCCCGGCAGCAACCCCCTGAAGCTCTGGGGGCAGTGGGCAGGTAGGCACAGCATCCAAACTTCACCCAAACCCAACGTCTTCCTATGCAGTGATTTAGTTACATTATAAGGAAATAGTGGGCTGAAAAGAGTGTATTTTTACGTAGGGTGTTTACTCTGCACAGTTTTTAAAGGTGACCCTGTTTTTTATCAGATCTGTATTGAGGGGAACATTGCAAGCGGAAAGACAACATGCCTGGATTATTTTGCACAAAATACCAGCATTGAGGTACTGGATGCCGATTTCTTTTGTTTTCCTTTACATCACTGAGCAGTTGCTTGTCTGGACAAAATTGACAGTTGGTTTAGAAGCCTCGTCCTTTCTTAGGCGAACGGGAGAGGAGCGGCAGGTTGTGAGATTGGTTGCAGGATTGCAGGATTGATTTTTCACGGTTTAAAAATGCTAAAAAGATGTTGTATAATGATACTTCCCTATCTTTTATCAGTGTTCAGTATTGCCATTAGTATTATAGGACTTGGTGCTGTTTCTACTGGAATGAGCTTTCCAGTACAAGCCCTGAATACTCTGACTTAATGAGTATGCATTAAAAATAGCTCTAGGCTTGTAGGCTCAAATTACATATTTAGAATCTAAAATATGTTTAACACGGACTCATTCTTTTTAACCAGGTTTTGACGGAACCGGTGTCTAAGTGGAGGAATGTTCGTGGGCACAATATCCTGGTAAGTGGCAGAAATTCATTCTGCAATTACAGTTAGTGTTCTTTTAGAAAATCGATCGACTTCTTGCCGATCAGCAAAACCGTGACGAAGGGTGTGGTGGTAATCTCATACAGCAAATCATAGAGATCTGTGGTGCAAGAGATCTTTTACTGTGATTAAGACGTAACAGAAGCATTGCATATGAAATGTGATTTCAGCAAGGACTGGGTATGAGCTAAAGAAACCCGCAGAATGGGAAGCCCTGAGTTTCTAAACCTCCTTGTGCCTGTTTGAAAGAAGGGAGGAATGTCTTTGCTATTAAATTACCTCAGAAAGTGAGAGGCAGATCTTAGGGGTTGGTGTTCTTTGCCTGCTGAAGAACTTCAGTCCTGTGAGGTGTTGAGAGCTTCTGTTGTCTTTTGGGTAGTCATGGCTTCCTGGGACCCTGTCGCTGTGTCACAGCTCGGGGACAGCAGCTGGGGCACATACGCTCTTGCTGGGCTGATCAAGGTGGTTTCTGACGTGAGTCTGTCCTGCTGGTGTGATCAGCTCCACGGCAGAAGTCTCGCTGCTGGCTGAGATGGGTATCTGTGCTCCAGCCTGTGTGGAATTTGCTGTCAGCACCGCGCTGTGGGTCCACCCCAAGCCACACGTGTCCAAATGTGTGCTTGACCTAGTTACTGCTGGGGTAGGCCTTCTGGAAAGGCAAATTCTCTCTACTAGGAGTTGCTGATGCTTTACTTTCTCGGTACTAGGATGGGATGGTGTGTGCTTGGCTGTCACACATCTGGGCACTTTAGAATGCTTTCTCCTTCTGACCTTGGACAGGGAGAAAAGGAAGAGGTCTGGTGTGTGGACCAAAGTCGCGCCGCTGACTTAAAGCTTGTCACCTCGGCAAATACACGCTGAATGACGTCTTCTTTTGGGCCAGATCTGTCCCCTGCTGTGCAGGGTAGACTGTTGCTTGTAAACACATTAGTGTGGAATTGCAGCAGTTGGAAAGAGTGGAAGGTCTGAGAACTCCTTGGAGTATCCTTTAGGAAAACCAGTTGTCTGTGTTAAGAGAAGCCTTTTCTGAGGCCCGCACCGTGCTTACTGGAACCGTATTTGCATTCCTGGATGGGCTGGATCTACTGGGAGTCTGTCAGTGCACGAAAATAAAGTAGTGGATCTATTTTTCTTTAATTAGTAGACATATTAGAACTGTGTCTTGTGAGCCATGGCTTGGCCCTGCCTGCTCCGGGCACAGAGTAACTAATTCCTGATGACCTCAGCGGGAACTTCAAGTGTCCCACTCAGTGTCTGTAAGGACCAGGACTGGAATTTGTACACCTGCATTGTGGAGAGCAAGCAATTGCTTCATTTTTGTCAAACCTGGTGTTAGCTGCTTTAGTGCACTTCTCGTAGCGATTCTGTCCTACGGCAAAAGCTTAAGAAATACCCAGCTTCTCTTTTTGGGCTGTGTGACCTAACCAGAACGCCTGTCTGTCTCCCCTTCGTCTCTGACCCCAGGGCTTAATGTACCAGGACGCATCCCGATGGGGGCTAACGTTACAGACCTACATACAGCTCACCATGTTGGAGCAGCACACCAGGCCAATGGTAAATACACGTACTTTGCATTTAAAAATAAGACTTAGGTGTGGTTATGAATAATAAATACTTCTAAATTATATTTTCTATCCAAAATTTAAGATGCTGTCTGCCTTCTTTCTTTGTTCCTGACCCGAGTATGAGTTCTCATGATACAAAGACCTTGTTGATGTGCTCAGCGCATGCTCCTGGGGCAGAACATCTGCCTTCTGCCTGCTCAGAACTTCCCCAAACTAATAATGCTTTATTTGCTCCCTGCTTATGAGCTCGACTTGCACAGATCTCTTCATCGTCACACGTCGGTGACTTGTCTGTCCTTGGGCTCTCTATAAATTCTGCTGTTTCAGATCTTTCTCAAACACGAGGTAATCTTAAAGGTAGAGTCAGTGTTCACTGTACTGCTCCATGCTGCCTAGGGCAGATTTAGCCAAAATACTTCCCCTAACGTTTTCAGTGCTAAGTCTTCCGTTCCCTGATCAGCGACCTGATCCTGGGTTGGCCCACGTAGCCTCTTAATGATTGTTCTTGCGCTCTGTTTTCTGAGTTTGTGTCAGGGCAAACCCCCAGAAGTACCATGTACGATGGTGATACCACGCGTATATCCATTAGATTCTTGGAAGGGTGGTTTTTTTTTCCAGATAATAGATTCTGTTGCAGAAAATGTTCATTCAAAAATTCCAGAGGATCGCCCTGGGTTTTAATCTGTGCTTTGCTGTCGTTTGCTGTTTGAGCCTTGTTGGAGCAGTCCTAGTTTCTGTGGTCATTAATAGCCCGAATGCCTGGTTGGAAGCTCTGCTGGGGTTGCCGTGCTCTGCAGGGGCCAGAGAATCTCTCTTCTCCAAAACAAAGTGCTGCTGGAACACGTACAAGCCTGGCTAAGGCAGCGGTACTTGTCAGTTCTAATTATTTCTTTAAAAAGTTCTGTTTTCTTGTTAAGAGTTTGATGTTAGGCCTGTGCTGTTGATGCGGTAACACACCTGGAGGTGGCAGCAATTCAGGCAGCAATAGTTCCTGTTGCTCTGCAAATCCTGGATTGCTGCCTTTTTATCTCCCTGGTTCACTTCAGCCGCTCAGTTGAATGCTTCTGCAGTTACCTTTGAAACTCCCGTACAGATAACAAATGACTTAGGTAGGTATTGAGTTATGCAGTGACCATAAGGAAGCTTAGGAATACTTGGGTTTTTGTGGTTCCCATCCTCCTGGGGGATTTTTTTTAATCACAGGATCTAGAGGAACTGAAAATGCTGTGTGTGATGTGGAGGCCGTGGCCTGCAGCATGAGCTTGGAGCAAAATGCACTGAGAAACGTGAACACGTCAGTGACGGCCGAGTTTTGTTTTGCAGATCTCCCCTGTGCGAATGATGGAGCGGTCGATTCACAGCGCAAAATATATTTTTGTAGAAAATTTATATCGAAGGTACAGTACACGGTTTTCCACTTGACTTTCTTGGCTTAATGAGGTTAAAAACAATAAATATAATCAAGTTACGGTTTCTCTGGTAATTTGCATCTAAGCAGTCTGTGCAATCTCTCAGGTCTGTGTTGGAGTGACGGTGTGTTTTGTATGGGACGTGGTGCCCGCTGGTAGAATAAAACCAGCCGAGAGCCACCTTCAGAAGTGCTCCTGGGTGTTCAGAGCATCGTGTTATTTCAAACACCATTGATTAAAGTTATCTGCTTTCCAGCTGAATACAAAAGTCTTGCTTAAAGCAAAGCAAGTGCCTGCTGAACAGGTCAAAGCCCAGGAGGGTATAAAGAATAACCCAGTAGGAGGGAGAGAACTAGGCAGCGTTACCCAGCCTGGCAGCGGGGCTGGTGTTTCTGGGAGACGGGAACTGGGGTGAGGAGTGTTCCAGCCCTCACGTGCTATCGCTCAAAATCAGGATTCGTAGCATCAAAATAGCCTGAAAGCCTTGGTTGGATAGTGAGTGGAGAAAGACAAACAGCTCTCACTCTGTAAGTGGCACTTTCTGAGTCAGGTCTCCACCCCTGGGTGTGCTTGGGCCAGAAGCAGAGCAACTGGGCCTAACCTGGGTTATTTTCTCCTGGGGGATAAGATTGTGTCCCGAGATAGAAAAAGCATTTATTGCCTGTCCAATGCATCTGTAAGTTATCCGTCCTGTACTGAAGGAGCACAGGAACCAGCACTGATTGTTTTTTTTTCTTTAGAATCCTGACTTTCTATTGAAAAGCATCTATACCAGATAGTTATTTTAACGGATTTTTCAGTGGTTTTAAGGGACAGTTTCTTGCTGCTGTCTGCACGGAGAAGGGCTGTGTGCCACCAGATGGCATCCACGCTATGTTGGCTTCTGCTGCCTCACTGGGACTGCTTTGGAAGTTGAGAGACACGGTAAAATGTGAGACAAACAGCAAGAGGCATTGTTTGTCCCAGTTGGAATGCAGTGGAAATGGAATCCCTTTCTTGTTTTTAATTTCTGACTTTTTTTGGGGGGGGGACGACACACGACAAAGTGCTTTTGTCCCAAAGGATGAGAAGTTCTTTGCTATGGGGCTAAGGTTGCTTGCATCAAGTCTGTATCAATTTTGTAATAACATTTTAAAGTGCATTAAGATGTTTTGTGGCTTCAGCACTCTTTCATGTTGGGCAGAAGGCACTTTCTAGAAGCCAGCTGATGCTACCAATAGCAATCCAAAGTGCCATGTGAGGGTGCGTAAACGGATTCTAAATAAAACAAGGAAAACTTGGGGCTACGGGAAAATAGCTATTTTGAGTCACATTAAAAAAAAAAAAGTAAATCTGTCCTCCCTGATACCCTGCCTCCAGTGGTGGCCAGAAGCTACTTGTGCTGGATCAGCCTTTGGACTGGTGCTTTGGTACAAAGGGTGAGAGTATGCTAAGAAAGTCTGTCATTCCGTTGAACTGACAACAGAAACTTGAACTAGAAACTTGAACAAGAGGAAAGATTGTAAGTCAAAAAGCAGAAATATCTATCTTATCTATCTATCTGTCTATCTTATCTGTCTGTTTATCTTACCTATCTTATCTATCCATCCATCTTATCTATCTATCTTGTTATACATTTCTAAATAAAAATCGATCACAAAATGCTGCTGCTATTGTGTAGCCCAGAGAAGAGGAAATATGAGTCTTGAAAGTATCTGGCAAAGCGCTTCCAGGAGGGAGATGGAGATTTCGGTGCTTTTTACACAGCTTCTATGAGAGCTTTTGAACGTGGCTTTTTACACTTCTAACTGCACGTTTGTGACCTGTGAACTAAAATTGAAACTTGAGGTGTGAAGCTGAGCTCCTGGAATGACCAAAAGAATGGAAAGTTTGTTTAAAGAGACAAAAGCAGCTGGGCATGGTCGGATAGAAAAGTTGGGAGTGTATGTGTGTCACCTGTGGGCACCCCAGCTGCAACACGGAAAATGGGAAAAGAGTTAGTGAAGCTGGAAGGCTATAATAAAAAGTAAATAATTAGATACAAAACGGCTATGAAGATGTTAAGGGCTAACAATTAGAAGATGGTGTCTTAGTCAAACAAAGGCAACATCAAACTTCATTCTTGATACCTTTTGTAGAAGGGTAATAGTGCCCTGTGGCAGGGGAAAGTCCTTCCCATCCTGTGGGTTTTGTCCAGCTGCTGCGTGAGAATTGCGAAACTCAGCCTGTGACTAAAAGAACTTAGTTTTACTACTAGTAGAACCATCCTGTATAGTTGTTATTATGCCACCTGTAGACTACCTTCTAGACGTGTTCAGTGTTTCATTATTCTTACTGAGACCTTTGGGACAGCTGTCTGTGATGCTGGATGTGCCCTGTGAATACAGAGCTCAGATGAGGCATCTGGAATATTTCTATACTCTTTCCACAAATGTTTCTTACAGCGGCTCCTGCAATTATTTACGTGATGTCGTCATTTTTCCACCGCTCTGGACTACGGCTGCTGTAACGAATTGTCAGTGCTGCTGTGTAAATCCAGCCTTCCTGCTGATGTGCAGGGCAGTAATTCAGAGAGATCTGAAACCATCCTTGAGCAGTAAATACCACCCACCCTAATTTGTTGGGATTGTATAAATGGCAATGCGGTAATGTTTTTTGTCTTAGACACCGAGTTGTTAATTCTTAACTCTGTTGCAGAAAAATAATTAATGATTGTAATTTAATAATAGAAACTTTGTGTTAGTAAGACCTTTTTTAAAAAAACCCAACCAAACCTACACATTTTTGTCTTTCTGTTGTATAAACAGTGCCTTCTGAGGCCTTGAACTTGGGTGGGCATAATATCGCTCTTGTTTTCATTTTGCAAATGCTGAAGTAAATTGGGAGTAATTTTAGTCAAGTGAAAAAAATGATGAGCTTAGAATTGATTTGTGGGTGCTCTTCAGCGAGTGACGACTTTTATGTTTATTCAGCGGAAAAATGCCAGAGGTGGATTACGTTGTCCTGACCGAATGGTTTGACTGGATCCAGAACAACGCCGATGTCTCGGTTGATCTGATCGGTAAAACTTTGATGGGATCTGGAGGGGGATGTTTGTGGGGGGAGTTTCCTCATGGGGAGAAAAAACAACTCGTGTTTCTTGGGTCATAAGTCATCACGCTCTTTAATAAGGTAGTGGTTGCTACGTGTAAGGTCAGGCAGCGTGAGTTTGGGGATGGTTCGTGGATTGGTTGACCCTCAGGCCGAAGGGTGGTGGTACCCAGGCCAGGATTCTTCCCTTCTACAGTTCGTGAAGGAAGTTTCTGCTTTGCTTTTCAAGCTGATCCTCAAACATAACGATTATAATTTTTGATATGGCAGTTTATCTGCAGACGTCGCCTGAAGTTTGTTACGAGAGGTTGAAGAGAAGATGCAGAGAAGAGGAAAAGATCATTCCTCTGGTAAGGAGTGCCTTCAATATATGTCCTTACATTGACCTTTAAAACCATAATGATTCCAATCCAAATGCTAAAAACGTATCGTGAACCTGTTGCCAAAGTGTGGTGCAGCTGTTTCCACTGCAAACTAAACCATCAGTATTTAATATTGATTTATTTTATAAAAATGATGTGTCATGCACGCTGACTTCCCCAAGTTATGTTTTAGCAATCGGTGTACTACAGCTGCCTGTGAATTATTGAGCAACTGTTGATCTCCTCTAAGTTGTTAAGACAATTCCTTTTGTACCATTAAATGGCGTGAAGGCACCTGGTTGAAGCACGAACACCTTGATTCTTAAAAGTTGCTGAGAGCTCCGTGCTCCCGTAAGCTGTCGTTGAGGTTCTTTGTGGAGTAAAACCTCATACTGGGAGTTAACTTTTCTCAGAAATCTTCTGATGTGTTTTATTTTTGTTAGTGGGAACACCTGATGCTGGCTTTTCTGGGTAGTTCTTCTTACCAAATATATACAAATTGCAATGTGTGCTTCATCCCTGGGCGTATGTTTTATTGGATTGCCTCTTTTCTAGGAATATTTAGAAGCTATTCATCAGCTCTATGAAGAGTGGCTCATTAAACATACACTGTTCAAAGTTTCCTGCCCAGTGCTTGTGAGTATTATTTTAGTTAAAACCAATAATGCACATGGAGGCTTGTCGTTTTCAAATATTAAGTGTTATTTAGTGGTAGAATTAATTAAACCTGCTTTTCTCATAACCTTTGAAGAAGGCCAACCTCAGAAGGATGGTTACAGCTCTCCAGAGCGTGTGGTGTAGAAGTCTGGTCCTCCATCAGTTGGGTGGGATTTGCGGGTCTGTTCACTGTGGCTGCAGGATCAGACATGGAGCTTTTCAATGAAAGCCAAACTCTGACCAGACAGCTAATTGGAGACTACTGTTTTGGCTTCAGTGATGATCCTCTTCTGATCTGCTCAGTAGCAACAGTTCTTTAGGTGCCAATAATTATTTCTAACGTTCGTGTTGTTGTTTTCAAGGTTATTGGAGCTGACCATGACATGCAGAAAATGATAGAAAAGTACGAAGAAAACCGGGACCAAATCCTAAACCCCTGTAATATGCAACACCATCTCTAGAAGTCTGCAGCTGCTGTATTTTAAAAAACCATGTTTATGAGGTCTGATTTCTCAGCGATTTTGAGTATTTTTAGTATTTCTAAGTATGTTTTTGGCTTTTGAATTACGCTTTGTAGAATGTTGTAGACTTCCTGCTATGAAACATTCAGATACAGAATTAAAACAAAATTCTGTTTACATTCATAAACAGAATATAAGCCAATTCCCTTTCATATTTTTAGGTTTTCTAAAACCATCATCAGGTTTTCTGTGTCAGTTCTATTCAGCTAAAATACGGGTATTTTCTCCCATTTCCCACTTTACTGCTGCCTCCTAAATGTAACTGAAGTTTTTTTCCTTTTGATCCCCCCCAAGGACAACTCTCTTCTTGTAATTTGAAAGAAATAGTTCCAAACAAGAGGTGGGAAGTCCTTTATTGTTATTAGAGGAAGCAAGTGAAGCGTATCAAGTTAAAGTGGCTTCATTGCCAGGTTGAAATAGGGGATCTGACTCTGCTCCCACCCACCCTGGTGCACTTGCATTGAATTCACACATTTCTCCTGCTTTACATGAGGTCCCAATATAGCTGTAGCTGTGCAGTGGCTGTGCACTAGCACAGTCCCGCTGCATTCAGTGGTAAAAAAGGACCGATGGTTTTCCTAAGTGATTGCAGGATGGCTCTGAGGCTTTTGGTTTTTAAGCTAGGTTTTTAAAAGGGCTGATTTCTCTCTGGTGTTCCTAAAATCACTGACTCTGCCGTGGCTGAGCTGAGGACTAGTGAAAATACAGGGTACGCAGAACTGTATTTGTTCTTCCTTTCAAATGGTTGTAAAAAAATCTTGGTTTGGACCTAACTGTTTTGGATTCTCTGATTGTATGTTTTTTTATAAAGAAAAATACAAATGATGTTTTGGGTTTGTATCTTGATCATTTTATTGTGACTTCCTGGTACTCAGAGAGGAGAGAAAAATAGCGGGGGTTTCATTCTTGCACTTCTTAGCTAAAGTGTTGAGCTGCCCTCAATTTCTACTTTACCTCTGAGTGTTGTCTTCAGGATAATCCTTTCAATGCAGCAGTTCTGTTTTCATAGTACTTTTTCTGTTTAATGTGAGGGGAACGATTCCTGAAGTCAGATGTGTATATACATTTCTTTTCTGTAATAGTTTTGGTTGGTTAAACTGGAGCAAACAAGGTTAACTACAAGTTTAACTACAAGCGTAGTTTATACTTGTACGAATAGAGTTGAGCATCTGCCTTAGCTTTGTGGTGAAGGCTCCTAAAAATGGCTAATGTCCAAGACCTCAGTTAGTGCTTTGATCCCTCACTGCAGACGTGTCTGTAACGAGTTGGAGGATACGTATTTTCAGTTACTTGCCTTTTCCATGTCCCACCTGATTTTGAACAACGTCCGATCGGTACCACTTCTGGAGATCACTCTGCTGCTTTTATTTTGTAGTTTTGTGGTAGCTGGTTCTGTGGTGTGTCTAAAAATCACGGTATTGAAACGACCGTGCTGTTTGCCATCTCAGGAAATGCAGGTCATTCCTTGTTATTTCCATCTGGTGGGATTTTTTTTATTTTTCCCCCCAAATCATTACAATTTAATAATTCTGAATTTAGTAATACTGAATTCATACACTGGAGTTTGTGAGCCCAGCATTGCCATGCTGCTGTTGTGTTGTACAGCTTTAGGATTCTAGCTTAAAATAAGACTTATCTTACTTCTGGAAGCTTATTTGGAGGGGCACAGCAGCAATCTGAAACTCTTTACACTTTTCAACTTTTTTTTTCTTCTGTAAGAGACCAAAAGAACTCTGTCTTTGAAAATGGTTCTATACATGTAAAGTTCACTCATCTGCAGTTTGTTCTTAATTATAATTTCGTTATGGGTTGTAGAAGCCAAGGACATATATTTTGCACACAGGCCAGAAAATATCCCTGAATTGTTTTGTACAGAGAATCTTACAGTACAAAGAATCTCACTGTTATCTTTCATGCTATCTATCCGAAAGAAATTTATGCTTTTTGGTCAGATTTTCTCCCCTCTCCTCCCCTTTTTTGTATCAAAACAGCAGTTTGGCTGGAGGTCACAGATATTCAAAACGGAGTATGAAGGAATAATTTATATAACTTATTTATTAAAAATTGCAGGTGTGATGGCTACAGAGAGCATGTTTATTTTATGTTTTCCTATCATTTTTCATGTATAGATTTTCATATACAGGAGGGTTGGGTATTTAATGAAAAGGGGGAACAAAACCAAACGGGTTGTCTGTTAATATGTCATAAATGTCAAATGTTCAGAGTCTGCTGTAGATAAAAATACTGCATTAATCATAAACAGCTGGTTTTAAGCCTGGAATTTGTTTGCCTTTTTTTTTTCTTGAAATCTCTCAGTTGCTGAGGGGAGGGGAAAGAGGGCGATCAGCATTAGTCTGATACACGCTTGGTTTGTTTCATGAGTGTCTGGGAAGCAGTTGGACCCCGGCACCAGCAGGATGGGTATAAAATCAAGCTGCCACTTCTCTTGGCTTTTAAGGTTGGGTCTGTAAGTTGGATGCAGCCTGCACCTGTAGACTGAAACCATACATGTGTTTTTACCCTACATTTTGGCTGCTGTGGAGTATATTGTGGGAACGGATGAGATGAGTAAGAATTGTGGGGTTTAATTACTTGTGTCACAGTTGGTTCCACATCTAAACTGCAGTGTGTGTGAAAAGAGACCATCTCCTCCTGTACAGCCTTCTCTTTATTACATAGTCTGAATAGATGATGTCTTCTCCAGCCTTTGCTATTTACTTTGCCCTCCTCAAGGCGTCTTAGCAAACCAGTAGCACCTGGGACCAGTACGTAAATTAACTTAAAAAGAGACTGGCAAAAATGAAATCATTTAACAGCTGCAGTCCCTTAGCCTGGTCTTCCGTTCGCTTTCTTTGACCACAAGAAGCATGTTTAGGAGACCTGCTTTGTTTATTAAACAATTCAGAAGCAACTGTCCAAAACCGTAAGTCTTAAGAAACCTTGAAAATTGTTTTCACGAGTGTAATTAGCACATAAAACTGCTGCCTACACCATGAAATACTCTGGTATCTCTCTCCAGTGCAGCTCCTCCCGTTTATGCAAGAGGGGTTTGCAGAGTTTTAAATTAGAGTTTGTGAATAATTGACACAGTATCAGATTTAAAATATATAATTTTAATAACCCCCACAGGGGGAAAATACAGCTATAAACCCCAAAATGATTAGGAAGAGCAGGTAAGTACAAGGTTGTGGTGGGTGGACACAGCCAGCAGCTGCTGGGGACAACAGCCAGTGCAAAATTAAGAGAGCTTTTGGGGTGAGACAGAGCTCTAGTAAGTGAAGGACAGAGAGGGGGAACCCCAAGCGCTGCAATAGCAGTAACTTGCAGAACGAAGCCCAGGCAGTTTCTGGGCCACAGCGACCTCGGTAGACAAAAATACCCAACTGCCTTCTGCTACCCCAGATTTATTACCAAGTGTGATGTTCTGTAATACGGTATAGCCCTTTGGCCAGTTCAGGCCAGCTCTCCCAGCTCTGCCCTCTCCCAGTTACTCACTGGGAGCGAGGGGGTAGGTAGAACCAGAGAGAGCTGCGATGCTGTGCAAGAACTGCTCGGCAGCAGCCCAAGCACGGGTGTGTTACCAACAGCTTCAGCCATAAAGCCCAAAGGCATCACTGCTGCTAGGAAAGCACTGATTTGTGTGTGCGTGTTTACAATGCCCGTTTCTCCCTCCCAAAGCTGAAGGCAGCCCTCTCACTTGGTGTTGGCTTGGTCAGTTCTATTTCTCCTGCCCTGCTGGAATCAGGAGATGGCATCACCTCCACAAGTACCTGTTCTCAAGGCAGATCTTTACATTTTAGCTCAGGAGGTTGTTCTAGTGAATTCCTTTGCTCCTCTGAATTCGGGGGAGATAAAAGGACATTATAAATGACTTAAATCAATTTCAGTGTGAAACAAAACATTCTTAGCATTGAGGTGCTACTGGAAAAGTTACTTGGAGCAATGTCAAACTGTCTTTCTAGGCAAAAGCTGCATAAAGAAGCTTGAAGATGTGCGTGGGCTTTTCTAGATCTAATTAAATATTGTCTATGAAAGATACTTTCAATGCCAGGAGCTTACCACTGAGCTAACAAATCTGCTCCCTTTTCAGCCGAAAGCTTTTCCCACGGCGCTCCCACCTACAGGACAGCCCTTACCTTGGACAAATGCTCACTGGGACCCTTCTCTCATCTGCCGCTAAACCAGCAGAAAAGTGACAGTTTTGTCCCCTCGTTGGAGTGAGATGAACTGGCTACAGAAAAGTCCAGAGAACTCCAGAGCTGGTGCAGAGTCAAGCTGCAGGAACAGGGACAAGGGAAATGGCAGCAGCGGCTGGATGCCCCTCTTGTGCTCGCAGTGGATGGTTACAATGCTCAGTGCTTCTCTGGAAGTTTGCGGTGGTGGCCACAAAACATCTTGGTAAGGAGCGGAGACAGGTATAAAGCCTGTAACACAGGTTAGTGCCTCTAGAAGAGCTAAATTGTTACTCCTAATGCAAAAATCAAACTTGAAGCGTTCACAGGGCTGTCTCCTTTAAACCTAAAGGCAGGTTATCAAACTTTCTCAACTTATTTTCAGCTGAAAGCAAGAGCAAAGTTAGTTGAGAGCACAGACTCACAGGCATGTTATGAGGTAAGAGACGTACACTCCAGTATAGCAGTTGTACAGCCAGAAAGCTGGGGCTTCCAGTTCAGAAACATTCCCCCCCCGCTTCTATCATTGTACAGCGTGCTGTAATCTGGCACTAAAGACAGCCGGAAGGAATATGGCTAATGAATTAAATGGATTTAAGATAATGGAACTTGCCAATGCGCCTGAAAGGTGACCATTCTGGTTTCAGTGCCAAAGTTGCAGATGAGGAGGGGCCATTAAGAATTTGCTCAACTGCTCCCCTCTTTTACTGTCCAAAAGTGATGGTGTTTTGTGGTGTGTGTTTTTTTTTTTTTTAAATTGTTTTGACAAGCTAATCATCTCCCTGAACAGGTGATAAAGGCCACAAGTGAGAGGAAAAAACCCAGGCAGGCTATAAACAAAGCGCTGGTAGAATCAAGTGTGATGGCATAACATTCCTTGGTCGGCTTTCTCAATAATGACATAAGGCTCCTGGATTTCGTTTACTTTGGAGTTACAGTTCTCCAGTTGTACTTCACTGGATTTGGGAGAGTCAGGTTCAGGCTGCAAGAGGTTCCTTCTGCCCTGTGTGCTCCTTAGCTGTGAGGACCGGGCATCGATACTTTGGGGTGGGATGTAGGTGAGGTGAGGGGGCTCTCGAATGTGTCTGAAGCACTCGGAAGGCACATGTGCAGCTGGAGTATCTATTAATGGTCTCTTGCCATCAGAACCAGTAGTAGAATCCTCCACGTTCCCAGCAGTACAGCACACATCTGCAGATGGCTCAACGCATGCTGCTGCTCTGTTCTGCATCTGAGTGTTAGTCAGATACGTATGTTTTTTGGAGTGATTAAACTCTCTTACGTGCTTGTCACTTGTACTTGCATATGATACTGAGTCAGGTTGGCCAGTTTCCTCTACTGGGTACGCGAGGTCTTCCCCAGCGTCCTTGATTTGTAGTTTTGTGAAGGTTAAAGCCAGCTCACAAACTTCCCCTTCCCTAGAGACAGCGCAGTTTTGGACAGGCAGAATGTCCTTGTATGGCAGAGACTTCAGCTCAGCGGGTTCATCCGCAGGGTCTGGGTCTGTGCAATTTATGGCATCGTTAATTTCCGCCTCAATTGATTCTTCGGGGACTTCTTGAGCCTTGTACTGCAAAGCGTTCTTGCTGTCACAGGAGCTGTCAGCAAATATTGCGAAGGCTGGCGGACCGCTCGCTCCCGGTGAGAGCGGCACAGGCCTCAGCTCGTTTGCCGGGAGCTCCGCAGGCACCGCCAAGACACATTCCTCACCGAGACTGGCTCTTGGCTCTGTTTCAAAAGCTTTTGGTGAAAGATTCTCACTGAAAAGAGGTGTTTGTCTGATGACAATGTCACTGTATTTGATCAAGAAGTCCTCGCTGTCTGAGCGTCTGCCCGGGAAATGTACAGTGTTAATGACCTGCCTTTGGTGTTCCTGAAGCCCGTTAGTGGAGTGAGTAACTGCCAAGTGAGGCACGTCACCTTTGATCTTCGGATTCCCAGCAGCTTCAAAGGCTGTATCGCTGTTAGTGGAAGGCTTGTGTCGAGTAGCAAGGCACAAAGACGTGTCACTGCTTGGTTTATTTTCTGGATTTTCAGCGCCTTCTCTCCGGGGTGTCTGATCCTCTCTGTCCTTATCTCCAAGATGCTGGTGCATTGGTGTTCTCTTCTGTCGGGTCGTCTCCAAATTGCCCTGTTTCTCTTCATTTGTCATTTCGAGGATGGTTTCACACTCGATTCTTGCCAGGAATATTTCAAATGCAGTCTGCTTTGTTTCCTCATTGTTTCTCTCTTTGACAAGTGAAAACTCTGTTGCTGTCGTCGCAATGTAACCTATTTTCTCCAGTACTGTTTTTACAATGTCATCTGGGAGCACAGATTGAATATAGTAGACAAAATTACCGGTGAATGTCTGAAACAGAATGCAACATTGAAAAACAGATCAACACTGGGAGGGTTGGGGTGGAGGGAAGTGTGAAAGATTTCCTAAAAATCAAGAGTACTTAAAAAATTACTTAAATCTTTTAAAATGCTATATTCTTGAAAGTTTGAATTTTGAATTGAAGTGAGTGAGGCTTTTCTACCAGCGTTATTTTGTCAGCCTTTCAAGCCTCTCATCATCGCTTTGCTACAGCGCATTATTTCAGTGAAGCTGTGCCAGTTTAAACCCACTGAGATACTGGCTCAGAGAATCGATACTCAAAAAGAGAGTACGAAAATAATTTTAGTCAAACTAGAGAAACTCAGAAATAAGTCTTACGTGTTCTACTGAAGAACAGAATGTTTTAAAATAAAGATTCATAGAATAAATCACTGAGGTCTATTCTTTTCCTAAAGGAACAGACAGGATGCACTCACTGTTAATTGTATTTCTTAATTGGTAGCAGGACTGCAACATTTTCTTTTTCCGTGGGTCAGACTCCTGCAACTCCACTACTCCCGAATTAAGTTGCCATTTCACTGAAAGCACCTTTTTGAAAGGAGACTATTCTAGCAGAAATATTGCCAAAATATTTGCACAACAAAGAGTCTGCAAAAGATGGACTTGAATAAAATGCTGCTGCTGCGTAACAGCTTAAAACCAAAACCCACTTCCAGTTTACATGCTAGCCCTTAGGCCTGGGGTAGCTCCAAAAACTCACACAACAGAAGGAACAGAAGCTGGGGAGCAAAAGGGACTAAAAAGGAATTCAGGCACTGGGCTGGGGGGACAAGGACACTGGAGCGAGTGAGAAGCAGGAAATAACATCACGTAGTATTCCACAGATGACCCGTAACTTTTTAACAGATCTGTATGTGTGCAAGATACTGGTTGTTCTCTGACCTGAGCCTTGTAGCAACGTTATTTCAGGCTTTCAGCTGGCTCTCTTGCAGTTTGATCTTCAAAATTTGATTTGAATTTTGAAGCCTGGAATTCCTGTGTTATAAAAAGCTGAGCCCATTAGCTGTAGACCTGACTATCTTAATGCTTTGCCTGGTTTAGGGAGATGAATGAGAAGAATAGGAATCTACAGCTGAGAATCCACAGGTAAGACCTAAGGGCACCAAGAAGGAACTTCTTTTCCCAAGTTACAGATGACAGGACAAGGGATAATGGCTTCAAGTTGCACCAGGGGAAGTTCAGGTTAGATATTAGGAACTATTTCTTTACTGAAAGGGTTGTCAGGTATTGGAATGGGCTGCCCAGGGAGGTGGTTGTGAGACACCATCCCTGGAGGGATTCAAGAGAGAAGCTGACTCAAGGATATGGTTTAGTGTTGGGTGGTGTGGGGTGTTGTTTATGGTTGGTGGGGTTTTTTTTTGATTTTTTTTTTCCCCCCATTGGTTGGATTAGATGATCTTAAAAGGTCCCTTCCACCCTAGGTGATTCTGTGTGAAAGAAATGGCCTTTCCTCACCAGCACCTCTTGCTGTAGGAAGGGAAATAAGTTTGCAGTTTGGGTGCTTGAGTGTTTTGTTCAAATACAAGTTGATTTTGCATGTGTTGAAGATTTCTGTCTCTTCTGGGCAAGGAGATGTGTTCAGCCTGCTAGGGAAGAGGGGTAACCTTGACCACCTTGCTGCAAAAGGTGCCAGCATTTCCTCTTTTGAGGGAGCTCACCAGCTGCAGTCACCAGAGCTGGGAGAGCCGGTGAGATCACTGGACCAGAGATGCTGCCCCAGTGGGATTCTGGCATCCAGCTCTTGGCAAAAGTGAGAGCTAAGGCTAAAAAGTGTCCCTTCTTTACAGGCAAATTACAGATAAAAGTCACAGTAATGACCGTCTACACCTTTCAATGGTACCTTTTTATTTTTCTACCCCTTCATGACAACTGAAGGTCTCCACTTCCAAATCCCGGTGCTGCTCAGTGCTCCTGGGATGGCCCTGAAGGCCCCGCCAGGGCCAAATGGACCCCTCACACTGCCCGGGGCACGGCCAACCTGCTCCAGACAGCTCCTAAACGCTGCCCCTCCCTCCCTGGGGGGAAACGGGCGCCTCTGCCGGGCCTCCGGCGCTCCACGGGCTA
>VZRU01004440.1:5231-20481 GCA_013398155.1 Pedionomus torquatus | reverse complement strand
TCTTCCATCTCAGAAGGCTGAACACCCTGGGGGTAGCTGGGATGACCACTGAAGACAAAGGCAAAGAAGGCATTAAGTATCTCAGCCTTCTCCTTGTCTTTGGTAGCAATGTTGCCCTGCACATCCAGTACAGGATGGAGATTCTCCCTGACTCTTTTTACTGATGTATTTATAAAAACTTTTTTTGTTGCCCCTTATACTAATGGCCAGGTTGAGCTCCAGCTGGGCTTCTGCCTGCCTACTTTTTTCTCTGTATAACCTAACAAGATCTCTGTACTCCTGGGTTGCTTGTTTATCTATTTATTTAGAAGTTTATCTTCTAAAAATCATTTTGGTTTGTGTCAACACACAATACTACTGAAGGGTATACAAAACACAGATTGCTTTTCAGTTATGTCCCGAGTTAGAAAAACAGCAGAGAAGCCAGCAATAATTAAGTGATCAAATGATTCTTCTTGCATTAAGAAGGTACCCAAGATTTTGATTTTATGTACTGTTGCATCTCGCTATTGCAAAACTGAAGCCTATACTTATACTTTTTGGTAGTATAATTGACGATAACTCCTTCTGGTCAGCTTTTCTGTATCTAAAGGAATTCTAGTTGCCTTATTAAAAGATGATGCATGATACAATGCAACAGAGCTGTTGCTGCAACAGTGACAACACTCACCTTTTTAAAGTGTATGCTATCGAATAACCTTTTGATTTTTTTTAAAATGTTTTCTTGTTGATACATAATGTAGCCAAGCAACTTTCAATTATGTAAATATTCTGAAGACATTCCTGACATTGAAAGAATGTCAACCATTTCAAGAAGCATTCTGAAGACTCACACAGCAAGACTGTCATATTCTTGGACAAAATCTGAATGGGTATACTTTCAGGATGATCTAGTAATTTTCTTTCCTCCCATATTCCAAAACCTGTTCCAGAACTGAACAAATTTAGCAAAGCAAAGAAAATCTGAAGAATGAAAAACTGCCCTTAAAGACTTTTTTCTCCTCCTTTTGAAACCCATAGCTTTACATTTACAGTACAGTAAATAAAAACAATGCTGTTGTTCACTTGATGTTTCAAAGTTCAGGTGATCATGACTTTCTACTAGCAAAACCATCCAGTTTGTCTGCTCAGGGTGTTAACAGTAAACTACACGTCCAATCCACAAAATACAAATAACTACTTATTTTTAAAATACAGGTCACAAAATTATATTATGCAACATGGCAGAAAATGTACTGTGAAACCACAGAAATGGTTAGGCTACATGGCACAAAAGCTGCCTTCCTTAAAATGTTTAGCATTTAAAGGGAAAGAATATCTGTTCAGAGACAAAGTTCCTGATTAATCTACTCAGTGTAAATCAGAAACCTCTCCAGGGATATCTGTCTTACAACTCAGTCAGAAATCTCAGTTAACCAACACTACTAAAAAAAAAAAAATCCCAGTATGATCTCTTAGTCCAAAATAAAACTCATACCCACCTGTGTTTTGAATGTGATCTTTTCCTTCTAGATCGGGATTTTGAGCTAGACCTGGATTCTGAACGAGAATGGGAACGAGATCGACCGCCTTTTCTTTCACTGCTCTTTCCAGACTCTGAGAGGAAAAAACCACTTTGCAGTGTAAGCTCAGAACATTTAAAGATCCCAGTTAACAATATGGCACAAGTGGAATGTACCACATATAGTGCAAGGGGCCTACTCTTTGAATATCTTCCTTCTTTGCAAATAGCCTTCAGAAACATCCAAGAAAGTCATTGCATATACTCGTTGAGTGCAGCCATCCTGCAGCAGTACACATAAACCAGATAATTATAAACAGCTAGCTCTATTAGGAATGGGATTTATGTTGCTGCCACAATGCACAAGATCACAACATGTTCTCTCCTTGGTCTATTATTTAATATAATTACTTTTTTTTTTTTAAATAACCTGACAAAATCAAGTAAATTTAGAAGGCATATTTTTGAAAACAAGTAAAAATGTAAATCACAATTAGTACTTTCTATATTTTTAGATATTTCAGTCACTGTGCAAATAGTGAAGTTTTATTCCTCAAACATTGTTTGCAAGAGGAAGGGACGGAGATGACAGGGTGAGAAGTTTGTTCCAAAGGCCAGGAAGTCAACAGATACCTTAACAGTGACTCCATCAGATTTTGGCTCAGACTTTAAAGATTTTTATTCTGCTGCTTAACACTGATGAAGTTTTAGAACTATTTTTCTTCCAACCTAAAAAAAACAACAGATTTTCCCCACCTCCCATCTGCAAGACTCTGCACCACCTAACCTATGTAAGACAATGTCTGGGGACAAATGACAAAATCTCATTGGTGAGAAGAAAAAGGAGGATCTCGACTGCAAGTTTGACATGTTGAGAATTTTTTAATGCTATGGTTTTGCAATCAGTTTAAGTCACGATAAATCAGCACTGCAATGTCTGCCCAACCTCTCAATTCACCAACACTCTCCCTTTTTAATCTGGCATTTGAATGTGAACAGGGATTGGGGAAACAATTTGAATGAAAAAAAGTCCATCACAGTATGTTAAGTTCTATTCCCAGATTCATTCCCTGATCCCATTTGCCACAAGGATGCACCCATTCTTAAGGCAGCATGAAAAAGAGCATAGCGCAAGCACAAAATTAACAATAAAAGCATGGTATTACTGCTTTCAGAATCATGCTAGCTCTCTCTGATCGTGAAACTATGGCAGTAATAGGTGCTAGAGAAGAACAAACAAAACATGAAACATTTTCTTTTAAAAGTTTCTAAGTACTTTAAGAAGCACCAACGTTCAAGTATTAGTTTACTATTAACTTTGTATTTTTTAAAACATTTAGTAAGCACACAGCTGAAAATTAAACATAATAAAAAGATAAAAAGTCAGCTTCATTCCACTGCTTTGTTGAATAAACACAATTTTTCATTATTTTCTTTTTTTTCCATCACACATTGTTCACTTTTGAAGTACTGTCTTCCTGTGTGTGGAAAGTGTGTGCCAAACGTAGTTACAAAATGTGTCTGTTTGGTAATGAACATAATACACCTACCCGGCTCAATAGCAGCAGATATGAAAGACTGGGCTTCTCTTACTCGCTTCATCACTTCTTCCAGTTCCTTGGCAGCAGCTTGTGGTGTCATTTCAGGAGGCTTCACTATTGCATTATTGGAGTGGTTTATTCTACATTTAGGAATAATAAAACTTTTAACTCCCAACCATTTGAAAAGGGAAAATTAAAAAGAGAGAGCAGTACCTCAACTTCCATGTGACTAAAATCTTCAAAGTTCACCAATACTAATGCTTTTTCCTGACATTCATCTATTCTAAGTATCTAAAACATCTTTTATTGCTTTTAAATAAATGTGACAATATTTCTGTGCTAAAATATTTTCAAATAGAAGTCTCGGAATCTACTTCTAAATTTCAGATCAAATCTCTAAGACAGGCCCACTAACTACATACAACACCATAAAGAAAGCTTAATTAATAATAAGGACTTCACAGATTATTTCACTCTTAGAGTTCCTACTACCTCAACATTAAATAAAAATATGTTTTACTCAATGCCATCCATATTCATCTCAGAAAAAGCTATGTCCAACCTTGAAACTGGTTTTCCAGTTTGCTAACAATAGGTCCTTATATTGAAAAACTATTCGTCACAGTAGTTTCCTGAACATCAGAGTAATAAATGTATAAGGATACAAAGAAATCTCTCATTTAATATTCACATAGATAAATTATTTCTTACTTTAGTGGCCTGTCTCCAAACATAACTCCATTAAAGGCAAGAGCTCGAGGTACAGAATTTTGGTCTGCAAATTCCACAAAAGCAAATCGTGTTGGTTGTGTCTCATCACCTGCCATTCGCACAAATTTGACTTCTCCAACTTGCTTAAAGAATTCAAGCAGCTGATCTGCTGTCGTAGTCTAGAAAAAGTCAGAGAGCTCAGCTGAAGTAAAACGTATAATGAAAACCACTTATTCAATATCTCATGCAATCTAAGAGCTACAGGTTTTGGAAAGGTATCTCGCCAATATTATAGAGGCAACATGAATTTGGCCATGTTATGCTTTAACAAAGCCATGTATCTTTTTCCTTCCATTAATCTTAAAACTGTATCACAATTTAAAAGAGAGCAACCACAAGCACTAAAGTACCACATCTAGGTTAAAAAGGCATTTGCACAGGATTTTGAACTTTTCAGGCAACTCATTTGAAATAAATAATGAGCAATTTCCTTATATACCTATGTCCAAACTACTGACTGTGAATTTTTATCAATTAAAAAAAAAAAATAATATTCAAACAATATTACAAGTCTTAGCTTTTATGTTTTTTGCTACTAGCTTCCAGCTTGTTTTATTTTATTGCAACCAACTGCTTCTACACTCATAGCTACTTTGGAAGTCAAAAAACACAAAACAAAATATTGCACTGCCATTAATCAAACACAAATAATTTTTCAAATAATTCAATCAATTACTGAAAAAAACCAAACTTCTGACAGAAATAACTTTCCTGTTACTCAAAAATGCTAATTTTGCAACTTCCACACAGACACATCATTCCATCTTTCTGTACTTAAACACCTGCACAGTGTCGTGGGGGACAGCTACCATGGTCCTATGACTTCTGAGACATTGCTCAGCTAACACAACCCAGCTGGACATTTGCACAAGACACACAATCATGTTCCTTGAATTCAGCTGCAGTGTGATTTCTCTGGTATCCTGCCAGAATGAATTCCATGATCTGGCTTGATCCAATTGGCAGAAAAGCACTCAAAATTTGCAATATCACTAGTAAATAAAAACTTGGTTTTGTTGTTTAAATTCCTATTGTCACCAACAAAGTTTCTTAAGATATAACATTAGAATTAATAAATTACAATACTACACCTCCCATTAGTATTTCCATTACACACACAAAACCCTACCTGGGAATTTAAGTTTCCAACATAGACTGTTCTCCTGATTTCATCAATTTTGGATGGATCCACATTCCCCATAATTGGTGGTTGTGGTATTTCTCCCAGTGCTGTAATATTAGGGTCCAACGCTGCTGCTGGTATAGCCCCCAAAGTGCCAAGCGAAACACCAAGCTGGAATACATGCAAACATAATATGCTTTCCAACCAATGCTGGTGGGAGATATTTTACTTGTTAGTACTTGTCTGCCTTGTGCATTTCTGTTAATAAATCTAATGAATAGAGACAATACTTTAAGCTCCCAGTAACCATGTTTTTTACAGAATAAGAATCTACCCATAAACGACCTTCTATAGTTCAGATTTAATGTGGGCATCTGTTAGTATCTTCCAAAGGGGTATGGCCAGAGTTTCAGTATATCAATCAAAAAACACAAAGGCTTGAATTTGTGATGCTCACAGTCAATCAAATTGAGTAAGGTGCTTTCAGACACTACTAATATTCTAGGGTTTTTTCCACGACAAGTATTAGGAGTAGATGAGGAAGTGCTGATCCCCTGCCCAGCTGGGGAGGAAGGGACCTTGCAGTGTCCAGGGTCAATGTTTTCTGTAATAGTTATCAGTCCGTCAAAGGGACAGGTAAAGTACTTTTTGGACAAACATATCACTTAAGGCAAAATTAATGACAGTTGAAATGAAAAGGATACTAAGTGTAAGTTCTTTCCCTATGAATGCAGTCACTTCCTAGAGAATGAGGATGATACATCTCTCACTTTTGTAAGTGGGATCTGAAATGTCTCCTGTAGAATGTTACAAAAAAAAAAAAAGCCACTGAAAAATCACTACAGAATTGGTCTGCTGAGTTCCTGGTTTGAATTTTATTTTCTTCACCCAAAAATGCAACTGTCTTTCCAGCAAACAAATGTTCTAACAAGTGTGAGAAAATCTCAACAAGCCACCATAATTTATTTTTTTTTATGTAAGAAAAGAGAAAAACATTTGAAATTTTCCCTGAACAGGTTATAGCAGCCTCCTGATATCAAGAAAGGCTTACAAAGGCAAAGGGAACCGAGCAGAAGGAGCATCAGCTAGCTCCTATGCTTTATGTAGTGAAAACATTGCTAGGCAAAAAGTTAAAAGCCCTCTCATAGAGATATCAAGTGGAAGAACCCTAATGCAGCATTTTACTATTCTGAAGAGCTTTATCAATATGACTATTATGTTTTATCACATTTTTAGGAGCTGGTCAGGAAAAGAACGATTAAAATGGACACAACCAAATTCAGTACTTACCCACTACTTTGCTAAATAATAATCTGAAAGAAAAACTCAGGTAAGGTATTCATGAACGTCTACCCTTAGAAGAGACGTTTCAGCTAAATCCTTACTGAACAGGCATACAAGAGGATAACATCCATGGATTAAACAATTCTTGTTTTCTGAACATAGAAAAGGCTACTGAGTATAGTAGAAACCAGAAATAAAACAGCAACTATATTTTACTTACTGTAGTCAAAGGGGTTGGTGTGGGTATAGGAAGCAACCCTGCACCAGGCATCAGGCTTGTCATAGTAGGAGCAGGCGCCAACAGAGAAAGGGCTTTAGCTTCATCTGGGATTTTACCTGAAGAAGCAAATGAAAGCATTACACAGAGTTGGAACACTACACAAATGTTACTCTTTCTATGATTTTACAATTACCCTTGCATTTAAAAATGTAATAAATAACAATGAATCTATCTACCAGATCCTTACAAAGAAACAAATAAGAACTTAAGTTTTTCCTTTTACCCTGTTCTACTAGGAAAAACAAAAGTGAGCAAAACTTCAAAGACTAGCAATCTCATTAATGGATTATTATTTTAAAAACTGAATAATGTATACAATTATTTAACACTTTGAGCTATGGGTCACCTGTACTGGAAACTTAATGTTCATGAACCAAACGATATCAAGCATGGACGCTTTCCCAGGGCGGTGTTTTCACGGTGATCAAAAGTTGTTTTACACATGACAACCGTTCGTGTTGGCTGCATCACTAATAGCACACAGAACATCAGATACAGAAAAGAAGAACATTTTTTAAAGTTTAATCCCCAGAAATGGCAAATAACCAAATCAGTAAAAGAAAAACCAAACAAAAAAAAAACCAAAAAAACAAACAAACAAACAAAAAAAAAAACCCAACGTATGTGCTAACTGAAATTTGTGTTTTCTTTTTTTCCTTAGTCCTCTGGTGCTACCTACTTTGGATGTAAAAATAAATTAAAATCAAATATAAACTACTGAACTACAGTGACTCCATACAATACATTCTACAAGTGAAGCTGGAAGTGGAGGAGGCAAGGGCAGAAAATATTTAATTTGCATTGTCTCAAATTCTAGGTCACCTCAGTTTATCTGAAACTTTGATAAATTAGCTTGAAATTTACTGAGATTGAAGAAAATCATAATTGATCGACTAAGGAAGGCAAGTTTTCACAAAATACATATTTTCTACTATTTCAATCAGATTATATTCCCCTACCATGCTAAAAGTTCAGGTAATAACCAGTCTGAATTAAATACAGGTCTCATTCAATGTCATTCAATTAGACTGCTAAATGGACCCCAAAAAATCTTCAAAAAATCAAAAGATTTTATAATTAAACATTATGATTACCATTAAATGTACATACTACACTTGAAATGCAAAGGGATTTGAACTGGTACAAACATTAAACACTAAATTGAAAAATAACAGAAAGAAGTTCTAATTATACCAGGTATTGATGATCTATTAAAAATTACTGGCATAACGGTATTTATGCTATCCAACTGTGCCCTTTAGTATTACCCTATGCACTTTATTAAAGTAAATGCTTTTATTTAAGCATTGTTTTAAAAGTCAAGGTATATACAAATACTGTGTGAGTGGATTTTACTGCTTTGGTTCAAACTGTGTATGCTTTAACTACACGTCCCCTAGCTTAAGGACTTTTAAATTAATATATTAATATTCTTATCGAAAAGAAAAATATGAGGTGAGTTTTAAAACACTGTGCAGTTTTAGTTATATGAGTGTCAATAGACCCCACAGGACATATACTACTTTAAAATAAGAAGAAAAAAAGTGTTGCAAACCTGTTCTACAGATCTGCAGCAAAGACTGGGTTACAGTTGGATATGACCAAAGGACAACACAAATCTAAGTGAAACTTAATTTATATGTAGCATGGGTTGAATAGAAAAGATAAAATAACAGTACCCATTTTCTCCTCATGCTTCCTATTTACACTTAATTTATGTTAAATTTTGAGGCACCTTGCTCCTTAACATGTAACAAACCACTTGATTTTTCTATCTAAAGGAGAAAAATAGGAAAATTATTAGCACTTAGGAATTAACTGTGCAATAATGACTTCCAGGGCTTTTTAAAAAACATGCATGAATCTGAGACACCATCACAATGTTCAGCACTCTTTACAGATCTCATTTTGAAGTCAGGCATGCAATGAGAGGTGTACCTGATTTGCCTGACTGCTCATAAATATCAAGTATTTTGCTGCACATCCTGCCTAATATGTAGCTAACTAACAGGCTTCCAAATATACAGCTCCAGCAGCTGTGCATGCAAATTAGGCATAGATTTATGCACCTGTTCTTCTGAAAAGCAAAACATTTAAGTGTTTTCAAACGATGAATGAACCAGAACTTATCCTGAACAGCTAGCATCTTGCAAATAACCGGATACTCATGCAGGTTTCTACAGGATCAATAGACATGGCTCAACTAAATCAAATGACAGATATGTTTCCCTAAAGTGGTATGTCTGTGTTCTAATTCAGATCCTTGGTCAGTAACGTACATAAGTATATGCCTAATTTAAGTACGCGCTTACATACAGCCAATTCAATACACACTAACCATATAAATTTCAGAGCAGCTTAGGCATTTAGACTTTTTAAATAGGAAAATGAGTTAAGCACATAGCTAAACAGACAAAGAGTCAAGTCCAGAAAGCCTAAAGTTTACATATGTTGGTCATGTTATTTAAATAAAATTATTCATTGGCTCAAATGTTTCTCAGGGAATCCACTGAACACTTTTGGTTAAGTGGACTGTTATAGCAGTTCATAGAATGAATAACATGCATATCTCGACTGAAATGTTAGCAGCATCACTTCCAGAATACCTTGGTCCTTCAATAATGTAATGTTTTATTTTAAATACATAATCTATTTGGTCAGTTCCATGCCACAAAGATTCACTTATTTTATTCAAGAATGAGAAAGAGTCTATCTCTACAGACAGAACCCTGAAAATTTGCCTGCATGTTTGAAATTCTGTCTCTTCAAAAAGTTCCTTCTCCAGTTTTTAAAACAGGTCAAATTCATTAATAATTCTATAGAAAACAAACTGGAGGGGGAGGGGGGGGAGAGGAGAAAGGGGGAGGAAATCACACATGAAAGATCTTGCAAACTTATTTCCCTGTTCTTTACACAGTTTTGAAAAACAAATTAATACGTGAGGCCAAATAACCTCACAAGTTACTAGCTTTAGGTTTTGGAGTTTTACCTCCAATAATTTAATTATAAAAGGAATACAAGCCCACAAAGATACAACAAAATGTGTGGGTTATGACCAACAGCTTAGGACATTATAGTTTAAGAATAACCATTTTGTTTTTTAAACTCATGGTTTTTAAACGCTGAGTGGAAATGAGGTAGATATTTATTTTCTAATGAGGGAAACACACAAAATAAATATTCCACATCTACCCCACATCCATAGAAAGAGTTCTTAGAAGTCCTTGTGTTTAGAAAATCAGGTTCTACGACCTTTCATTTATTGATTCTTCACTTCACAAAGAAATCTGGAAGCAGATGTAGATTAGCTAGCTCTGCATTGCCTTGAGACACCTTATGACTCCTAGGAAATGTACTGTTGTCCTAAGTATCAGTTAAAACTGTTAATTTTCTGTATCATCAAGGTGCCTAAGAGCGCCAGTCAACCTACTCCACACCAGAATCCATTTTGCTAAATGCTGAACAGAAGTATCTGCATTAAGCAACTATCATTTCCAATATTTTGATCCCCCTCTAAGTGCTCTGAAGAAATTAATTTCCTTCTCTTTGCACTTAAACTACATGGTTAATCCTTCCCCCCCAAAACTGCTTCTGCATTAAGTAAGTTTACTTGTCTTAGAAATACTTACAGTTCACATCTACTCTAAACATAATTAACTGTTATTTTCCTGCTATTTTAAATCAATGGAAAATGCAGACATATATAAAGTAATTTCTGTGTGATCCAATTCATGACTCTTATTGGATTTAGCAGCAGTAATTAAAGAGATTACACCTACTGGCAATTACCTACGCTGGCACAGCTAAATCCAACAGAGACCACAAAGCAAAGCTCTTCCCAGCAGCAGCACACAGCCTAGTGCATTACCAGTCTAACACCAACTGATCCCAGTGCAGCTGGCTGGGTAGGGCAGTGCTTGAGTACTCAACACACCACCTCCTTCTCCACCACTTCAGTTTCAGGGCTTCTGTTTCACATAATTAAGAACATCATTTAGGGATAAGAACCCCCTCAATCACTCCAGCATGAACTGCCAAGGCTTCTGAGATTCTGAGATGACCAAGACAATTTTTTTTCTTTTCTTCTTAAAATAACCACGACTGGAGCATGTCAAAGTACAATATAACACATACACACACACACACACACACACACACAGAGAACTGATTCAATCTTCCCACAAATAACAGTATTAAAAGACAATGTGCCTCACATAACACATTCCAACCAAAACTTCAGCTGCAGTTGTACTTATGAGTGGTAAACAGTTTTTTCTGAAAATTACAAAAACAAAGTGATGAAATCTTACTGCCACTGAGGTCACTGGAGCAAGGTTTCATCAGTACCAAACATGTACTTCATGACAGTCAATACTCATGAAAGTTCAATTTCAGAAATAATTATCTTAAACTCATCATACATTAGACATAAATAGAAAGCCTTCTTTTTAATAGACCATGCANAGTTCATAGAATGAATAACATGCATATCTCGACTGAAATGTTAGCAGCATCACTTCCAGAATACCTTGGTCCTTCAATAATGTAATGTTTTATTTTAAATACATAATCTATTTGGTCAGTTCCATGCCACAAAGATTCACTTATTTTATTCAAGAATGAGAAAGAGTCTATCTCTACAGACAGAACCCTGAAAATTTGCCTGCATGTTTGAAATTCTGTCTCTTCAAAAAGTTCCTTCTCCAGTTTTTAAAACAGGTCAAATTCATTAATAATTCTATAGAAAACAAACTGGAGGGGGAGGGGGGGGAGAGGAGAAAGGGGGAGGAAATCACACATGAAAGATCTTGCAAACTTATTTCCCTGTTCTTTACACAGTTTTGAAAAACAAATTAATACGTGAGGCCAAATAACCTCACAAGTTACTAGCTTTAGGTTTTGGAGTTTTACCTCCAATAATTTAATTATAAAAGGAATACAAGCCCACAAAGATACAACAAAATGTGTGGGTTATGACCAACAGCTTAGGACATTATAGTTTAAGAATAACCATTTTGTTTTTTAAACTCATGGTTTTTAAACGCTGAGTGGAAATGAGGTAGATATTTATTTTCTAATGAGGGAAACACACAAAATAAATATTCCACATCTACCCCACATCCATAGAAAGAGTTCTTAGAAGTCCTTGTGTTTAGAAAATCAGGTTCTACGACCTTTCATTTATTGATTCTTCACTTCACAAAGAAATCTGGAAGCAGATGTAGATTAGCTAGCTCTGCATTGCCTTGAGACACCTTATGACTCCTAGGAAATGTACTGTTGTCCTAAGTATCAGTTAAAACTGTTAATTTTCTGTATCATCAAGGTGCCTAAGAGCGCCAGTCAACCTACTCCACACCAGAATCCATTTTGCTAAATGCTGAACAGAAGTATCTGCATTAAGCAACTATCATTTCCAATATTTTGATCCCCCTCTAAGTGCTCTGAAGAAATTAATTTCCTTCTCTTTGCACTTAAACTACATGGTTAATCCTTCCCCCCCAAAACTGCTTCTGCATTAAGTAAGTTTACTTGTCTTAGAAATACTTACAGTTCACATCTACTCTAAACATAATTAACTGTTATTTTCCTGCTATTTTAAATCAATGGAAAATGCAGACATATATAAAGTAATTTCTGTGTGATCCAATTCATGACTCTTATTGGATTTAGCAGCAGTAATTAAAGAGATTACACCTACTGGCAATTACCTACGCTGGCACAGCTAAATCCAACAGAGACCACAAAGCAAAGCTCTTCCCAGCAGCAGCACACAGCCTAGTGCATTACCAGTCTAACACCAACTGATCCCAGTGCAGCTGGCTGGGTAGGGCAGTGCTTGAGTACTCAACACACCACCTCCTTCTCCACCACTTCAGTTTCAGGGCTTCTGTTTCACATAATTAAGAACATCATTTAGGGATAAGAACCCCCTCAATCACTCCAGCATGAACTGCCAAGGCTTCTGAGATTCTGAGATGACCAAGACAATTTTTTTTCTTTTCTTCTTAAAATAACCACGACTGGAGCATGTCAAAGTACAATATAACACATACACACACACACACACACACACACACAGAGAACTGATTCAATCTTCCCACAAATAACAGTATTAAAAGACAATGTGCCTCACATAACACATTCCAACCAAAACTTCAGCTGCAGTTGTACTTATGAGTGGTAAACAGTTTTTTCTGAAAATTACAAAAACAAAGTGATGAAATCTTACTGCCACTGAGGTCACTGGAGCAAGGTTTCATCAGTACCAAACATGTACTTCATGACAGTCAATACTCATGAAAGTTCAATTTCAGAAATAATTATCTTAAACTCATCATACATTAGACATAAATAGAAAGCCTTCTTTTTAATAGACCATGCAACGTAAAACTACTCTGCTCAGAAGAGGAAAAGCGGAGAAAGATCATGACTTTACTTCGTAAAAATTTCTCCAGAAGTAGGCGTTTCAAATGTCCGTTTCCAAGATAAATTTATAAAGCTTAACATATGAAAGAATGTATCTTAAACTGATGTATTTTTCACTATTCCTGCCTTCTGACACAATGTGCTCATTTGTTGAATTTAGAAGCTTAAATGGGTTCCAAATCAGATCTTTCCATAATTCACATCATAGAAGTTAATAATACTCTAAATTCTCTGTATACCATCCACCATTCATAAGCAGCTTCAGGTCAACTTCAAAATGAAGCACTGTAAACCCTTTACAAAACACCATTTTTACAGAACTGAAGTACCAGTTCACAAGTACAAGGGAAAGAGATTTAACAGAACAAAACAAAAAAAAGGGACAAAATAAAATAAAAATAAAAATAAAAGAAACAAAGGAAAGAAAGCAAAATAAAATAAAAACAGAGACAGGGCGTCCATCTTCAGCAGGCCAGACTTCGATCTCATTTCCCCCATGAAGGTTTCACTTGTCGGCAGGTTTAGTGGCATGGCAAACAATGCCTAACTCAGGCAAGTGTAACAGGTCTGCCTTGGCCAGTCTAGTCATCTAATAATGCACAAATATCACACAGAGAAAACATACAAAACCAAATTAATAGTCAAAATCCATCTACCAGATAATGTGGACATAAAATTTAGAATGATTAGGGTGGCATCTTTGTTTATCTTTCAACCTTTGTGTTCTCAAAGTATAACATTTATAGAAAAACCTACCAATACACATACAAAAAAAGTCGTATTTCAACAGCTTAATAATGTTACTTCATTTACAATTACATTTTTGTTTACTTGTTTATTAAACATTTTAAAAGTAACACTTTTTTCATTGCATAGTGATTCCCTCCTCCCCTGATTTACCACTGCTTAAATACACTCAAAATATCAGATTTTATCCTGGTTTTAAAACCTACGTTTTCAGAGTTCCATATTACATTCCTCTACATTTGATTTCGGCGCATGAATGTTTTATTACTGGCACTGTTGGCCAAAGATATAATTTCATCTCCCAGTAGTATATAGCCATCACTGCTTTTAGAGCTCATGATACAATCCACTGACCCCATTAACAATGCATCATATGGTAGTCAATCAAAAATCTTGCGTTGTGGTCTCCAAAGCCATACTTATTCCACACAGTAATTTCCTCAGAAAGTTAATCCTATATAGATTCACATCTTTACGAATTAAAATTAGTGACTATGTTAGAAAGTTACATGTGAACAGCATTCTCACATTAAAAAAAAAATTGACCTCACAACTCAATCATTTGTTCTCTTAATTATGCATAACTCTCTGTGGGGTCCAGAATGATTTTGAACAATTTTTTCTGTAAAACATTTTCTCAGAAATGCCTAATAAGCCAGCTACAAATGGGATTTGTCAGAACTTGATTTTATCCTCCTTCCATTCGTTGTCAAGAGACAGAGGAAAGTAGCTTTACCTGCCTGTTGCTGTATCACGTCAGGCAGTGATCTCATCACAAGAAAAACACCAGGAAATGTTGTTCATTCAATTAGGTGACATTCTTCCCTCTTTGGCAGTACTGAACCATTGTTAAGGTCTTTTCCATGAAATGTAAAACTAAGACTCTGAATAATTTCTATTCAATTATTTAGGGGCAATTTTTCGATAATAAGGACTCTGGTCCCACTAGCTTCTACAAAGCATCAGGTGGATGCAGCAATATCCTCTTTGTGGTTCAAGAATGGGTATAAAAAATAAAGCCAAAAGTCCTCAAAACAAGACATAAAAGCAAATAAAAATCTAGGTCTCTCAAAGACAAATGTATGTGCCGTATGCTCCTACTAAGAATGCTACAAGAATGGGCAGCACATTATATTGTAGGTCAATGCAATCTTTAGGGAAACTTCAGATTTTCAGGATCTATGAAATGCTGGCGACTTGTCAGAGTTTGCTAAGAACATCCCAGACCATTATCACAGCAGCACTGATCTCATACTACCCAGATGACAATATGGCAGACATGCCAAAAAATGGTACTCTGGGACCACTGGTAACAAACTCCAAGAAGTCAACAGTATTTTTTGAACGAAAACATGACTCTTGCAGTTAAAAAAGTTACATAAATAAGAGGCATTTCTTGACTTGCTGCAGTTTACGGTTCAATCATTCTAAATATTGTTTTGTGTGGCAAAACAGCTACCATGTTCAAAGTGAAGTTAAATTTACTCCACCAGCTAGAATATTTCTGCTCTAAAGAAGCATAAAGTCCAGAACCAAATGGGCAGATGCTCAATTCCACAATGATCCCAATTAAG
>VZRU01004434.1:6692-19590 GCA_013398155.1 Pedionomus torquatus | reverse complement strand
CAGCGCATTTGGAATGCTAAATGCTTACAAGGAAGTTGAAATAATCAATCTGTGGGGAATATCATCAGAGAGTGTCAAACACGGGAGTATCTTCTGAGACGTGGCAAACATTGCTTACTGGTAGAGAGAAGCCAACAAACTAGAAAGCCTTTTTGCTTGACATGAAGATGTTAGTATAATAAATACTATAGAAGTTACATGGGTTTTTTTGAGAAATACCTTGATCTTTTATAGCCATCAAAAAGGAAAGCAGAACCTGCAGGTCAAAAAAAAAAAAAAAGTTGTCATGGCTTTTGTGTCTTCCATAAGTGTTTCTCATTTCCCACTTCAAAAATTTGTGAAGTACTCTTCCCGTTTTTTGGAAAAATTACGGATTGCACAAACTTACTTTAGTACAGCAGATGAAAGTCTGAATATTACGACTTCACTTTCAGTATGAAGCAACTAAATGGACATTGATCCGTAACTGAATGCAAATTACTGGCAAAACCAAATACAAAACAATGTGTGTCCTCCTTAGAGGACGGAGCCATCTAGTAAAACAGATATGGTAAACTTGGAGTTTAAATACTGCAATTTCTCTTTGGATAACCCTACAATGTAAGCAAGAGTTTAGGAGACTTTGGAAAGGATTGTATGCTTTAGGGATTATGAGCATTACAGTAACTGCTAAGCCTACAGACAGGAATTTTATTTCAGGGCATAATCTAGTCTGTCAGGCAGCAGGTAGAACATCAAAACAATATTTGAGATGGATTGTTCCATTATGCTGCAATTCTTCGTGAGGATATCCAGTTGTTCCTTTATTTCATGTAGGTGGTACCAACTAGGGAGTATAACTGAGCTTGATAGACTTTTGGCAGAACAGCGAGATGGTTTCTGTGTTCCGCTTCCCTCCTGTCCTAATACCTGGCTGTGTAACCACTGACCATCTGTATCTCATCACCTTCATGTGTTCAACAGTAATATCTTCAATAGCACAGAAGTTTGGTTATGTTTTATTATTCCCCATCTCCCTCCATCCCCACCCCCTGGAAGTTACTTCCTTAAAAGAAACAAAAGTGTAATTATAGTATTGTAGGGAACAGGAGTCTCTATATAATTGTGTGCAGTGTGCTTTTAGAACACTCTACCCTGACGGCTAAGAATGACTGGAGTGGAGGAGAAAGCATCATTTTTCTTTATACCATCCAGACATCTTTTCTCATCCATTAGCCTTTCATGACTTCCATATGTATCGTGATAAACCAGAAGAGACCTGATACATAGTAAAAACTAAAAGTTCATTTTTTAGCTGAAGTTACGGCAGTCTTTAGTTGGGATTTGAAGTTTAGGAGTTCAAACAGTGTTGATCGTTTAGGGTGATGGGTGGATGCAGGAATGTCATTAAAATAACCATTCTCAAAAGACTTAATCTACAGGACAAGGCAGTACCTGCTTTAATGTATGCTATGCTATTAGATTAGGTGAACTCTTGATTTCTGGTAGTTCTTGCATGCCGTACCTAATAATGTCATAATTTTTCAAGTTTGAATGTTGAGCAGTATATCTCAAACTCCCTTGTTATTTCTGCCCTATATTTCAGACTGCATTGGTTAAATAAATTTTCAGTGACGTTTGTCACCTTCATATTGCTGCAGCTTTTGGAGTCATGAAGGAGAGAACTGAGACTAGTATCGGGGAATTTACTTGCGTTGTTGCTAAGATGGAGGTGTTGAAATGTCCTCCTCTGGTAGGAAAAGAAGGAAGAGCAGTGTTTCCCTACTTCTTGCATATAAACTCCTGAATCCAAGAGACTTCGGTACCTCTTGTCATGGCTTTTATTTGAGCGCAGCATGCTTGTGAATCTGTGATCCTTGGTTTGGTTGGCACAGGTGTTATTTTGGGGCAACAAGGGAAAAGTACCAAAAGTGTTCTCTTGATGGTTGCTAATGCATCATAGTATGGTAGGAAAAACTTGTTTTGCTCTGCTTTTTTCCTCTTTATGTTCATGACTCAATATTTAAGCTATATAAGCTGTCACGATTGGTTTCTGCCCACATTTTTCATTTTCTATTGCTCTTCATAAAGGATTGGTTCCTTTGGGTTCACCAAATAAGTGTGAATTTGAATCCCAGATGCAGCAGAGGGGCTGTTGACTTGAGAGAGTTGTTGCTGGATGCAGAATTGATCCAGTTGGGGCTATTTTCGCTGGCGTTGGGATGGCTTTTAGTTTTAAATTGCTCATCAATAACCTTTTTTTTCTTTTCTTTTGTCGTGCCATGTAGCTGCCTTTTCCTTGGCAGAGATGCTAATAAGTAGCCAGGTAGTGGTAAAAAAAATTCGACTCCTTGAAAACTTTATTTTATTTAAGAATTAAAAAAAAAATAAAATTGAAAACTGGCTTGGAGTTTTAGACCTGCCCACTTACTGATACCATAAATTTCCTTTCCTTAGGAAGTGAGGCAAGTACAGCTTGCTTTTTAAAGTTAATTTGTTTGACTCCATTGAGATGATTTGGCTATGCAAGCATGTCTGGGCTGGCTAACTCTGCAATTCATGGTTCTCTTTTGTTTGCAAAGTCTGCTTTGTTTCTGATTAGATCAAGTTTCTTACAGCTTTCTTGCAGCTCTTACTGCCTCTTTATGATGACTTTGGCTATATATTTTCTTGGTCACAAAAAAATGAGCAAGGCTTACCTACCTTACCTAGTAAAAACATCTAGAGATGATCTAGTGATTAAGACATTGTCTAGTACTCAGTAGACTGAATTGTTCTCATGACTGAGCTTTTGGCAAATTAATTCAGTATCTCTCTTCACTCCCTCCTTTGAATGTAACTTTCAAGTGCTTAAATAAAACACAGTGTTTGTGTTTGCATTCTGCCTCTGTACATTAAGACATTCATAATTCATTAATTATGAATTCAAAAAGCCACGATGCTCATTGATTATGTATTTGATCATCTTTTAATCATGGTATCAGCCTGGGATCAGTCTTAAGTTAAGACTCTTAGTTCTTCACTTAAGCTTTGTACTTCTGAGCAGACCAACCTGTCTGCCTTGGTGTCTTCATCATCAATGGATAGTAGGCATTCCTTTCTGGAAGAAGACATGAAATGAAAGAAAGTGCTAGAAGCTTTGGCCTCTCACTTTTTTTTTCAGTCACCCACAACCTTTTGGCATCTTTCCACTAAAGTTAAATGCACGTATTGTCAATTTGCTATGTAAAGATACAAAGAAATGAAGTGAGGCCTGTGAAAATTTTTTTGGGAAAAAACGACATGTCCCCTCTCACCCAAATTACTAAAGATCAGTTTTAGTTATTCTTGCTGTCTATCATAGTGCTCAGTGATCTCCCAAGACCTTCAAAACCCAGTGACTACTGGAGGTGGATAATTGGCATTAAAAATATACTAATTTTAAAAAATAAATAAATAAATATGAACCTCTGTTCTACTGTATGTTCTATGAGTAGTCCCTGGGAAGATGTGTATGTTCTTCATTTCTTCATTCAATCTTCATTCTTGCTACTTGCTTTCCTGTGAGGCAAAATAAGAAGCAAATTGACCCTAGAAATCGAATGGTGCCTACCAGTGTAGTGAAAAGTCAGTATGAATGGCAGAGACTGTAAGAGGAAGGTGACAGAAGCATGTTACTAGAAACCATGAGGCTATCATTCAGTTTCTCACTACTTCATGTTATTCTAACCAAGGTCTGCATTTTCTCTTAATTTTTGCAAATTCAACAAAATCCTGTGGACTGCCTTACAATTTTTTACTACTTTAAAAACAAACAAACAAACAAAAGTGGTAGGGAAAAAGGTTTTTACTTTTTTTATGGTTTCTGAATAGTATTGAGGTCTGTTAGCATCGCCCTGCTGAATTCTGGCTTACATCCACAATAGAGAAGCATAGCAAACCATAACTGATGGGGCAAGAAAACATTTGTATACTTTCAAAGATTATAGGTAAAAAAATTAAGAAGTGTGTATGCAGGTGTTCAAGGCTATTATACGCTGAATTGATCAGTTGATTTGTTTATTGTGTAATCAGACTATGATTTAGTGAAATCTTTCTCTGAAGAAGTGTGACTGTACCATGTACTGAGGAATTTATATTTTTGGGATTTGAGGAGAAGGAGTTTGAGCTGTGACAGGTGACAAAGCTCAGGAGGAGTTCTAGGTTTTATGAAGGTAATGAGCACCTTAAGCCTCTGTTTTTTCAATTAAAAACTTAAAGGTAAAAGGACTGGGAGAATGCCAAAAATATTTGTGAGCTCCCTGGGTCTTTGAGAGACACATGATCAACTTCCAGGAGATGAGTGATTTTCCCTATGGTAATCTTTGCATAGTTAAAACTGTGCTCTATAGAAGTTGAGAAGTGAAAACTGCCACAATACTGAATTGTATCAAGACTATATGTTTCTAAACTGAACAGAAGGTGAGTGGTCTGTGACAAAATGACAGCTTTTTTAAAGCTGTCTCCTGACCGGTTATTATCTCAGTGGATGGGGGTCTACAAGGAGTTATGTGATGATTTTAGGGGATGTAGTTACTGGCATAATGATGAAGCAGGTGCTGATTTCTGGCAAGAATTTTTAGTAGCATGCCAATAACGATACTAATGTATATATTGACTGCCAAGTATTAGTAGTTATTAAAATCTTTTGTAAGTTTATCCTGTTACTGCTCTCTGCTGCCAGTAGATGTTTCTTTTTGCTGCATTAAGTAAGTTTTAGACTAGACAGCAAGAAAGTCTTGTTTCTGGTATTTTTTAGGTTTATTGTCACTAGTATAACACAGGTCAGCAACAGCTGGCAATAGAGAAGAGAAGCTGGTGTCTGGTTTTGAGTGACAGTCAAAATCCTGTTAAATCCAATTTGCTTGTTTTGTGTAATGTTGTAGGCAGTCTCCTGGCTGTCTGAATGGATGATAACTGTCTCCTCATGCCAGCTCTAATACTTGTCTGATCCTTATCAACTACTTAATTCAGTTTGCTGAACCTGCAAAAAACTTGCCTGAGTAAAAAAAAAATAAAATAAAAATCACTTGGTTAGTGGCTGAACTGTTTTTCTCCCAAAGAGTCACGGAAGTGTCAAAAGCTGTTTAGAGAAGGGAAGGAACAGTGAAAGCAGGGTTGCTTCATCTGGTACTAGGCTGCTTTGGGATTGGACCTGCAGTCTTGGGAAGGCTAATCCCAAAATACTGCTTTCCACTTGATTGTCTTCCTTACTGTATGAATATTGATTTCTCTTCTCACCTATTAATTGAAATAACTGCTTCATATTTTTCTCAACCTTCCGCTTCCTCACTTACTGTTAATAGCTGCTGTTATATATAAACAGGTGTATTATTACAGTAATCTTGTGGTCTTTGTAGGAGAATCATCTGCGGTGAATCCAGGATATGAACCAAAGGGGGGGGGGAACTCATGATGTGTTATGAAAATGGATTAAAAATTCCATTAGATTTAACTACCTTTCTTTAGTAATATTTTGAGGCTTTAACAGCTTTTCAACAAAGGTAACGACTGTCAGAAATTGCAGTAATTAAGATGGAATGCTTAGGCTCTAGCAATTAGGTTGGGAAATTCAGATCTGAAGTTAGATCTAGTTTAAAACCTCTAATTTTTATGTAGTGGTAATCTGTAGCTTTGACTCCATAATCAGGGAGTTGCGCAAGAAGCTGCTTAAAATCTCAGGACATCTTTTTTAGTTTTCCTCAAATGCAGTGATTATGTATTTCAAGAGAGTAATATAATTGAATACAAATCACAGCCTAATAAACTAAAAAATGATTTTTTTTCCTGTATCCAGTTTTCTATTCTGTGAGGGATAGAGTAGGGTTTTGGTTTGGTTTGGTTTTTTTTTGTAATAGTGTTCCAAGTTTCTCGCAAATATTAGTTGGCTTTATGTATAATTTTCATATGAGATAGTAGCCAATACTTAAACACAATTGCAAATATTTCTGAATTATGATATTATTAGACAGTTAATTAAAAGACAAAACTAGTGAAGTTAAATATAAAATATTCCTATTCTTTCTAAGTTTGCATTCTAATTAGGAGAGAGATGATCATGGAGGTACTAATCAAAACAGTAAATAATTTTCCTGTTAGGTGTCTGAGGTACATAGGCTGTTTCTTGGACTATAGTTGTACATGTGTTTCAGGTGGTATTGTGCCTAGAAGGAAACTGTGTGTCCCCAGCTAATGGTATCTATCGTTAAGATAGATGTTCCAAGCATTTCTGAAGTTGTATGGTAAAGTGGATTAAGGAGACCAATTAAACTAAGAAACAGTTTTATTTTGTTATTCTGTATGCTGTTGTGGTCTGTCTCTGTCTGGTCACAAATAACCTGGAAATAGTTTTGCTACTGTGAGAGAGGTCCGAGGACATCATGTAGGTTGAAGAGCAAAGGGGAGTTCTGCTCTTGTATGCATAGCAGTGCCGTATTACGGGCATAATAAACTGTCATCTGGAAGCCTTTATTATACAGCATTTTGTCTCACTGCTGCATGAAAACAAAAGGAAAATGATAAAACACAAAGTGACTTCCCTGTACTTTATCTACACCAGAGATGATACTTCTTTGGTGACTGCTTTAGAAAAGTTTGACTGTTCAAATAGATGCAGATTTTTTTATGACCATATTTGAAGGAGCTAAATTGAAATACCAATCTGGTGAGATTGTGGTATGCTGAACCTCTGCATATGCTGTGGTTTAATCCTACTAGAAGAGTAGTAAGGTTGCCCTTCTCAGTGACAGCTTGTCTATAAGGGCGTAAATATTATTTTTGAATGAACTTCATTGTCTTAGTTAATTAATTTCAATTTCTCTAAGCTCTTGTCTGTGCAGTGAAGTAAAACTTTTTTTTTTTTAAAAATAAACCTTTAAAATGTCATTTCAAAACTAATTTTATATTTAAAGTCTTAAAGACCCAGATTTATAGCCTGAGTTATTTTTTTTGTTTTGTTTTGTGGTTGTTTTTTTTCCCACCAGTTAGTTTTAGTACGTTTGAAAGAAGCTGAAGTAGCTTGAATTTTAAATTATGAAAATAGCCACATTTTAAATGAATTATATGTAGTAGTAGAGAAAAGTAAAGTTTGAGTGTTGGAATTGTATCCTGCTTTCTCTAAGTATCTGTTTATTCAGTCTTTAAATTTTTGAAAGCTAACAGCATTTTTCCACATCACAGTACTTTCTGTTGTGCAAGAAAGGTCATTAATGTGTTAACTAAAGAGAAGATTTCTGGTTGTTCAGGGTTGAGAAAGTGATGGCTGGGAAGAAGTGGTAAATCTTCAAATCTCCATTGAAAGTTAAGCATGTAATCTACTTAAATCATTCTGAAAGTTATACCAATCAATTACCTGCTGCTTTAGGCGTCTCAGTGCATCTGTTTATACCTACTCAAATCAGTCAGCTCATTAACTATAGCTGATAAAAGCAAATGATTAGTCAATGATATTGAAAGTCAGTTGTATTGAAATATTTATTTTGCATAATGTTTTATTTATTACTATAACTTTAAGATATGTTTGCATTTCGCTGTAATTTCTTTACAAATACACTGTAATATGTGTAATAGGAGAAGGGTAAAATTGTTCTATATAGTGGAATGTACTAATTAGTTAAATCACATAATTAATTTAATGTTAATAATGGCTGTGACACTACACTCCTAATTAATCAGATGCCTGTATTGGATAGTTGCAGGTCAAGGTAAATATTAAAATGGAAGCACTTGTTTCTAAAGAAAACTACAAAAAGAAAGTAAGTTTCTACCTGATAGAATGGTTAGTTCTATGAGAAACCTTGTATGTAAGGTTTCCCAATATAAATCAAGATTAAGTTAAGGGGTGTTAATGCCTTTGATTTAATCAGAGTTGCTGTATTGAGATGTTATGGTGGAGTAATTTGTTAAAATGCTTGATTAGTTGCCTACTTTTAAACCAAATTATTTGGTACCTTAAGACTTCTAGTAAGGTGGTTTTTGATTATTTTTTTTTTTTTTTAAAGCAGAAATATGTTTACTTTTTCAAGACTTCAACTACATTCATGTTTTTCTGGTTTGCTCGTAGAAACGTGGTCCTTTCCTTTTAGTCCCTTATAATTAGATTGAGTTCTTTGTTATTTAAATGCTGGCAGTATTTCATCTGATCCTATTAAAAGGTTACAGATTCATTACAGCTGCTCTGCTGTCCATCCCCCTCTGTGCTGCTCTATGGATGCCTTTGGAGAGCCTGGATTTGATTGGCCCTAGAGGCTGCGTAGTGTCTGACCTGCTAGTAATGGTTATTCGGGGTACTGTGAGGCTAAACGAGGGCAAGAAAATGTTCCGAATCCAGTATGCTTTGCTAAGTCACAGAATTACAGAATTTTCAAGGTTTGAAGGGACCTCTGAGATTGAGTGCAACCATACACACACCAAAAAACTCCAGAAAACACAAACCCCTCCAAAACCCGAACCCCACAAAACAAATCACCCAACCCAGCAATCTTGGTCACTAGAGCATACACTGAAGTGCCACATCTACATGTTTCTTAAATACCTCCAGGGATGGTGACTCTACCACCTATATTGAAATATTTGCAGTGCAGCCCAACAAAAAGGTGTCCAGCAATGTTTCCACAATGTGCCTGCCTTATCAGAGTAATAAGATGTTGAAGACTGGATTTTCTCAACCCAGATTGGAAGAATGATACAGTGATAACTGCAAAAGATCATATGTGAAAAGTCTGTGGTTCTTTGAATCTGTTTTGTGTTTGTTGGGGTTTTTTTGTTGTTTTTTTTCCCCAATTTCAGAATGGTGGAGGTGTTGTACTTTTTAGCTGATTCTCCTGTCATCTCCCAGGCTTTTTTTATCAATCATCAGTATTTCTACAGTGAATGTATCTGCTAGGCTGTTACTGGGTTTTTTTGTAGTTCCTAATGTTTCCAGAATAGAAGTTTAGGACCACGAGCAGAAAGGCGAGTCCAGGCTCTGCTAATGCCGTTGTCAGGTAGACCTCATGGAATTTGGTTGCATTTTCTCTGGAAACTCAGAACTGATGGAATAGTAAAGCACCTCAGTTTTTGCTGATGGTTGCCTTATGTTGGATGCTTAATATTACTACAGTCAGGCAACCTGTAAAATGTCTGCTATTATACTTCTGGTAATTAGATTATATCAGGCATCATGATAGGTGGTTTGTCAACTTCTGTGCAAACTGCAACTGATGTGGTAAGAACAGAATTCTTTCTTTTGGTTCCTATTTCCTATTTTTTGATGCTACTATTACTTGATAACCAGTGCTGTGGAGCTGGTAATTCAGGTAAGGCAAAGCCTACAGTGATGATATTTTTGGAAATGAGGCTCTACTGAAACTACTATATTTGTGTTGTGTCCTGAAAATGCCCTTCTCAACTGATTGAATTACAGTACTGTATTTTAGTGTTACAGAAGAGAGGAATTCCTTTGACTGAGGGCTGTGGACCAGGATCCTGTAGGTATGTCTGTTTGAAGTGTATTTTTGTGCCAATTACTCAGACACAGCTTGGAATTGAAAGAACCATAGGAATCTATTAATTCTGAGTTGTGCTCAGCAGAAGAGATAACTGTCAGGTGCAGTACTGTGTTAATACAGTTATATCGCTCCCACAGCCCAAACTAGCGTCAAAAAGCTTCAACTGTACCATTTACAAGGGATTTAACTCTTTTAAAACATTTCTTAGCTCTAAATGTTTTTAGATAAATAATTCTACTTTTCCTGTATTATTAGCAGTACTCAATTATCTTTCCTTCTAACCTGCCTGAGTAATCCTTGAGTGATACAGTATTCAGTAAACCACAACTGCTTTGATGCCTGGAACCATGCTTTCCTTTGCATAGCTGGGAGTGCTTTTGCTTATACACAGAAATAGCTTTCACTCCATTCTGAGAAATGAAGGGTAAAAAATTGGCTTGTCTGCCTATCCCCTTCCCTTATTTTTATAATGACTGTAGCAAAACAGCTTATTTCAGCTTTTGAAGGTTTTTTTATCATTCAACAAGGAGGAATAACTTGGATTTTTTTTTTTTTCACCACACGCTATTAGTATTCATTACTATATATGTAATGTGCAGAGTTAATGTGAAAAATTGGACTAAGGCTGCACTGAATAGTTTTTTTACTGTAATGCAGATTTGGCATTAGGCAAAAATACCTATTGATATACGTTTAGAGAAATCTGTCAAGGATACCTGTTTTATCTTCAATTACTCGTTTTCATCTTGCTTTTGTTCTGCTACTGTGGAAGATTGACAGATGACTGAATCAGGAATCACTTACTTGTGCCTGCTCTAAAAGTGTTACTGGTGCTTAGTTGCATCAGTATTTGAGGTTTTCTTCTTCACTTCATTGAGAACTTTAGAGTTAGTACAAGATGATGTCATCAAATCTTTGCAGTCCGTTCCAGTTTTTCTGACCTATAGTTCAGGACTGAAAATACACAAAAATAGCAGGTATCATCACATACCGTTACTTTTTTGGCCGCTTTTCCTCGGGTAAGGACTTAGCTCTTCCATTGTTACCTTTTCCTCAAATAATGTCTTGAATGTATCTCAGTTGGTTCCAGTATCACGTCAGTTGATCTTGAAGGTCAACAGTGCTACAGGTGACCTGTGATATGAAAATACTACATGAAGCTTCTAGTTTTATATTATTAAAATGTAACATTTATGACTTCTTGGCAGTTTTAAACACTAGTCGGTTTGCAAATCTATGTGCTTTATTGGACAATATGGAAAAGTGAGGGCTGATGCATGAAAATAAAATTAAATTACATAACCCGCTGAAGTGTTACATGAGTTTAACTGTGAAGAATGTAAAGGAATGATCATGTCCTATCCTAAAGGCATTTATTTACATAGACAGAAAAACAGTGTCTATAAAATGCTGTAGCTTTTTAATGTGATGTTCATTGTATTCAACTAAGTAGGCATTATCTGAGTATGTGCTTCTATGCTGAAGCTTCAGTAGGATATAAAAATACATTGTTTTTCAAAAATAAGCCAGTTGTTTGTACACTTAACTCTTGGGTGATCCATAAATTGATATGATGACCAACTACAGGAGATTTGAACTCTCATTTTAGAGTTGGTGGAGATTCTAGAGGGTGACTTTAAACCCCAAATATCTGCAGGTCTTGCATCATACAGTTAACTTCAGAGAAAGCCTTTTGTAATGTAGGAGCCCTAGTAATTTTGGATGTTCTGGCAGAGAGATACCAGAAAAGTGTCAAACATCCGTATTTTGGGGAGCTTGACTCTTTGTCATGTGGAGAGAAAGGATTTATGTTTATGGAGATAATGAAATTGAAATCCCCACATGGGGTTATATTCAGGGGGCAGCTGCTGCTTTTACTTATTATAAGCAAGAATAATCAGTGCTTTGGAACTGTACTTGTCTCACAGCTTGCCCCCAGACTGGGGAAGAGAGAAATCCCTGTCCTAATGTCTGCTTAATTGCTTTCCTGTCCGAAGACATGGGTGCCTGAAAGGCTTGAATGTAACCTTTATATAAACTAATCACAAGTAACTAACTTGATAACCAGCTAAAGGACCGAATTCTAAATTCACAGATATAGTTAGTAATCTATTTATGATACTGATATAATAATATAGTTACCTATGTAAATTTGTCTCTATAAACTTAGCTGTTATTTTTCTGTGGATCAGTTTTCAAGCAGCAGCCTGAAGAAATTTGAATTATTATGTGGAATAATTTAATTCTAACTGCTGTTAAATCTATTAAGTGTTTCAGAGTGTTCATACAGCTCAGATTTTTTTTTTTTATTTTTATTCAGAGAGATGTATCCCTAGTGTACTGTTTCACCCTGACTTCCTTAGATGCTAAATTTATTTTGGAGTTAATCTGAGGCAGTAGGGAGTTTGTATTGTGGTTTCTGACTAACTTTGTTGTTTGTACCATAATAAAGCAAAGAAAAATATTTGAAATACAAGGTTGCTGGAAAAACATGTCGAAGAAAAGGATGAGTCTTGTTTTATAATTGCCCCTTTTCCCATTCCCAGCATCTGTGACCAGCTGTAATAGCAGAGAGACAGGATGCCAGCCCAGACTTTTTCCTCCCAATTGTAATGGCTGTTTTTACCTTAGCCCCACTGATGCTGCAGGACTTCTATTCATGCTGGAATGGATTTACATTTGCATGAAGATAATTCACTTCTTTATAGCTCTGTTGTGAGTTTGAGCCCAATTGTGTAGATCTTCTTGCTATCTTTATTTTCAATTTGTTAACAGTTTAAATGATGATTTAAATATTAAATCATTATTGGGATGGAGAGAATTAGTTGTTCATTTTCAAACCATAGCATAAGTTGAAGAATTTTGATAGTTGGTGTTTCAGATTCAGCCTGTTGCCTATAGTGGGTCAGTAGGTCTTAGAAAATTTCAGTCCTTTTCTGACAGTCTTTTTTCATAGCAACAATTAGGTATTGCATTAACATGGTTCTCTTCAAATACTGAACTACAAAACCAAGAAACAAAACTAAAACCTGTTTATATATTCCTTTGATATATTTGTGTACTTGGGGATTTTTATTAACAAATGTTTTAAGTAGCAAGTAGCTGACATACTTGAAGATCTTGGCAGAGATTTGCAGAACTAGTGGTTGCTCACAGATCACTAGAGCACTGGAGATTTGCAGAAGTGACTGGTGTGACATTTGGATGCTTCTCATGATTTCTTTATAGGAAGTGATTGCTTTGAGGTTTTGTGGTGTTTTTTTTTCATGTTCTTTGAGTATTTGATGTTTGTGGTGTGCCTAGTTAGTCTCCAAATGGGAGCTCCAAGATAACTAGCCACCTTCTAGTTAAAACATGTGAATATTGCTTTCTTAATTTAAAAAAAAAAATAAATCAAAACTTAAAAATGCTGG
>VZRU01004429.1:437667-460320 GCA_013398155.1 Pedionomus torquatus | reverse complement strand
AGCCAGTTTTTAACCCAGTGGAGAGTGTTCCCATCTAAGCCATGGGCAGCCAGTTTCTCCAGAAGGATACTGTGGGACACTGTATCAAAGGCCTTGCTAAAGTCTAGGTAAATAACATTCAGAGCCTTTCCTTCATCCACCAAGTGAGTCACTTTGTCATAGAAGGAGATCAGGTTTGTCAAGCAGGACCTGCCCCTCGTGAACCCGTGTTGGCTGGGCTTGATCACCCAGTCATCCTTCATGTGTTGCATAATGGCACTCAGGATGATCTGCTTCATGACCTTCCCAGGCACTGAGGTCAGACTGACAGGCCTTGTAGTTCCCCGGATCATCCTTCCAACCTTTCTTATGGATGGGTGTCACATTTGCTAGACACCAGTCAGCTGGGACCTCCCCAGTTTGACAGGATTTAGGTCTGGGGATTGCTCTGCATTCTTTTGGTACAAACTGTAAGCTGCAGGTAGCATCTTTCGTGATTTGCTTTTAAACTTCAATGAAGTTGCTGAGTCAGGTAATGTACACCTATTTAAGTCAGTATGTACCTATGCATAAAAAGATGGTAAGTTTAACTGTGAGGAATGAAGCATTTGCGGTTAAATGCCTGCACTTTGTATAAGTTATCAACTACTTGATAACTTTTGAATGTTACTTTGTTTTTAATAACTTTATTTTGGAACTAAGCTGCATAACTTCAATATAGATTTTTGAACCACTAAAATTGTGGGTTTGGTTCAGGACCAGTTTTTTTTCATACTGAACACTTGTCAATGGGCAGTAGCTTCAAATAATCTGAAATCAAAAGGAACAATGACAGTAGTAGCTGCAAGGGGCTATCTTTATCATTGCAAATTGTTTTTCTGTCTACGTAGCTGTGTTTATTATCTCTTTCTTACAACATCATAAAAATATTGTCTTTTAGACTGCCCAAATTTAGTTCTTCACGGAAATATATTTTCAGTTTCTGTTTTGGAAAAACTTCAGAGAAGTTTGAGGTCTTCCTGAGAAGTGACACCTTTGAATCTGAGGTTATCATTCATCTTCTATCTTTTACGATCTCTACTGAATTGGGAAATGTGCTCTTTTGTCTGAATTTGGTCCATTTTTATAAGAATAGCTAAAGATAGATATACACTATTCAGTAGGATATAGAACAAAGGTTGCTAACCTTAGTCTGACTTGGATTTACCATGTATTTCACTGCAGTACTCTACAGAGACACTAGCTGGTGTCTCAAAATGTGTATTATATGGAACAGTTGAAATAACTACCCTCTCTAACAGAGGTTTTGAAAGAGAAATGAGTTTCAAGAACTGAAAAGAGGGGAGAAAAGAGTTAATTCCCAAAATTCATGCCTGGTAAGGGTGGTATAGAAGCAAACAGAACAAATTATCAACAACGTTACCCAGAAACTGGAAAGGTTATGTGTTATCTTTCTCCACTGTCTGAAAGGAGGTCTACAGTTTGTGTGTGAGCAAGAGTATGTATGGCATTCTGTGGTTTTGGGTTGAAGTAACAGAATACTGCTTTTGTAAGTGCAAAAGTCAGAAAGTAGACTAAACCCATGAAGCACTGTCATTTTTTTGTTTTAAAATCTCATTGGTTTAATCATATCCTTTGTGATTGACAAAGAAGGACTGAGAATTGAACTGAGAAGAAACGAGAAAAACTCATCGCTTTCAATGTTGCAATTAAAAATAAAATCAGAAGCTGAAAATTCCACTTGAGCAAGTTTTTCTCAGTTGTCAAAGTCCACAGGCAGAGTAAACTGAGCTGTACATTTTGACAATAGACAAAACAGTTACTTCAAATCTAGTCCAAGGTGACTAATTCAAGTTGACAAATTTTAGACAAATAATACAGGTCAGATATGGTATTAAAAAGAATATTTCTTCTGTTATTTCACTAGAGTGTGAAATATTATTTAGAAAAGCAGAGAGCATTATTTATAGTTTTGCAGACTCCCTATTTTACTCTGTTTTGCTAAACTCCTCCTCTAACATGCAGCAGTAAATATTTCTGGGTAGACTTTATGAAGAAATGAAGCGGTAAATTGCATTATGTTTTGTATTATCTCTGTCTGCCACTAAACAATGCAGCATCAAATTGAGCTCATATGTACAACAGCTTTTACTAGAAAAAACATCGGTTCTGATAAACTCACCATGTAAATAGCAAGTTTTCCCCCTCATGCAATCTCAAGTTGTTTTTTTTCTGCACTCTTTGAGTGTGTTGCAGAGGATTATGAACCCAAGTTCATCAGTTTTTGAAGTCTGTGGAGTTATTTCATTTAGTCCATCCCACCAGTCACATTCAGTTTCTAGGAGCTGCTTGGGACGGAGTGAGAAGGAGGATGCTGTGGTCCAGCTGAATAGTGCTGGCTGCGGCATCCTACTGAATGCCCTCTTACATATGGGTACCTCAGCAGCCCGAATATGCTGTGGGTAGCACACATGCAGTCTGGGCATCAGTGCTAACAGTTCCAGTACCACAAGTATGCTGCAGCCATGGTCCTGTGTCAGGAAAGGGGCAGCAACCCAAGATCCTCAACTGCTGTGAAGAAGACATGTGATCCAGAAAGTCAAACCAGCTGAACGAAGAGAGAGAATTTAAAATGCAGTGGTTGGAGAATGCCAAGTCTAGGTATCTGGATATTCTGGTAAATTAAGTGGTCTTTCTTCACAAGAAACTAGTTGATGTCTGTGTGGTCTCATGCACACATGTTTTTAATACGTATTAAAGATACAAATTGGTTTCATGTTCCATCTAGAAAAAACATGTTAAAGGGGAGATTTAGATTAGATTAGATATTAGGAAGAAATTCTTTCCTGTGAGGGTGGTGAGGCACTGGAACAGGTTGTCCAGAGAAGTTGTGGCTGCCCCATCCCTGGAGGTGTTCAAGGCCAGGCTGGATGGGGCTTTGAGCAACCTGGTCTGGTGGGAGGTGTCCCTGCCCATGGCAGGGGGGTTGGAACTTGATGATCTTTAAGGTCCCTTCCAACTCTAACCATTCTATGATTCTATGTTTGTTTTGGAAAAGTAACAGTATTAGAATATCATACTGCTCAATGATTTCTCTAAAGTCCTGCAAAGATCACAGCAATCATAAGGCAATTGTTTGGAGTTACTCCGTTGTCTGACATTGAGCAGGTCAGTCTCTTCTGGAGTTAAACTACAGTGCTGATGGCAGTAAAGCTTGAAGAAGATTAGGACGTACTCTAGGCAAATAAATAAGAGGAGCTGGGATTAAATACCTGACTGTGATATACAGTTTAATACATACTCTGTTCATAGTGAATCACAAATTAGAGCTGACCGATTGCAGTCATCACAGAGTTCATTACTCTTCATTACCACCCATTTAAACCTCATTATAGTGTAAGTATAATGCATTTTTGGAAACAAAGAGGAAGGAATGAAACTTAATATGCTAAGCACTCAGAGGTTTTCATGCTTCCCTGCTGTGTACCTCTTTTTACTAGCCCTTGTGGTGCTTTTTCTTCCATTAAACAAATCACTTCTAAAACTTTGCTACATCTTTCACTTCTAAAAATGAAGATGCAGTGTTCTGTATCTCTTGGCACTCACGAAAGTACCGTGAAAGCTGTCTCTTGACAAAATTCCTTTCCAGTCTGTGGAAGAGGAAGAGTATGAGATGAAAATGAATATCCTGTGTCATCAGTCTTCTAAGAATTTGAAGGAAGCCTTCCTTTTTGGTTGTCTTTTAGCTGTGCACTTTATTTCCACAACTTCTTTATGCATGTTTTGGAAATTTCTGTGCTTTAACTGTAAGGGCTTTGAAGCTGATTTACTTCTCTTATTGTTGGAAGGTAGTTCAAAAATTCTGACTAAGGAAGCCTATCAGAACAAAGACATTGGCCAATCATTGTGCAGATATTATTAAAAATTAAATACAGGATTTTAGAAATAAAATCCTTGTAGCAAATTTGTGCTCTGGAAGCTGCAGCACTTGTGTAAATCAAATTCTACTGATGTGAAACAGTTTAACTATAAAACAGCTGTGTGCTCTGATGGCTGAAGAAATTTCCATTTTAGTGTAATGGCTCATATTGTTGAAAAACTCCACTAAAGATGATGAAAAAAAGGAACAGTAAATGTTTTTTATTATAAAATATGATTAACTTTTCACATGATTGGGCCATATGAATGAGACAGAAGAGGAAAAGGTAATTTAAAAAATAATTAAAATTGATATTTGCAAAAGGTTTATTACCTTGATTTTTATTAAGGTTTTCTGCTAGCTGCTCTACTCCCTGCTGCTCCAAATCTTTCTGCTAGAAATCAATCATAGATTTTAACAGTAATTCGGCTGTCACCAGGAATTTTAATTGTCGGTATGATCATTTATTAAAAACGAGAGGTTGATCTGCCCTCTGCTATGCAGCATGTATTTCCATAGATTCAAATTAAAGCATTTGTGCAAGCATGTGTTATACAATAGAAATAACACCACAGGAAATAAAACTGCTGTGTATAGGCAATTTTCTACTGTTAATAATGCTGAAAGTGTACTTACTAGAAGATACTGCTGAGGAGTTTAGTTCTATGGGATGTGGTATATGCTAACCTGGAGGAACTTTTGTTTCACTAGGGACACTTGAAAAGTCTCTTCACCAAAGAGGGCTGTACATCAAGAAAAAGACTTTTAGAGAACATGCCCTTCATCCCAGCCCTATTGCAGGCAGCAATGGAGCAGGAGCTGTGTGGGAACAGCTGCTGCTCTCCTGGAGTCTAGGTGCTTGGGGTTGGAAATGAAAATGCACGATCCTGTCTAAGAGGCCACATTTTGAAATTTACATAGATCCTCATTGATAAAGGGTGGAATTAAGCTATTTTTGCAACAAGATTTGAGATCTGTCTTTCACAGTTTGTGCGTTCTAGTCATGTTCTTTAACCATGGGAAAATATAATTTCTCCTTTGTGTATATGAATTAATATTTTAAAATCTAATTTTGATACCAAACCCGTACTCATAAAGAAACATGAATTCTTAATTGTTGGCAGCACAGGCCAGACTCCAGACTCATCCTTTACTTTAAGTACCTGCTTGAGGCACTGGAACTGGAAGAGTAGTTGACTAAGAGCCCTCTGCCATTAGAAGAGTTTCTATATCCTTCTGAGGATATAGAACTACTTGGAGGAAGAGCGTCTATAACCTCCTTCTTTGGCTCTAGAGGGATCTTCAGGTCATAAGTTTCAAACTTAGATGTATCAGATTTCGTAAATGTTGGACATTGTAGCCACAACTGGGGCACTGGACTCTCTGGCCCTGCATTAAAACCTAGTCTTCTCTGCTATTCTCTACCTGTTTTCCTGAAGTTTTCCTATACGGTGATAGGTAGCATTCAAAGAACAAGGAAGGGAGAATACAGGGATATATAGGTGGAGACAAATGTTATTTATCTCAAGAATATATGTATTTATGCAAGTAGTCCTGAGTGCACAGTGTCACTTTGCTCCCATATGCTGGGATTATTTTTATTAAACTTGCAGATAAACAGGCATCATGATTAAGTGACCAAGAATGGCTTGTCTTTTAGCATAGTTCTCTGCACCTGTGTATGTTGTAGCTTTCTCTGGAAAAGGGTTTCCTTTCATTGTGGGATTGGTGGAGTCCTTCCTATAAACCAGAAATCTGCACTATGATAGAAGGAGGGTGCTAGATGTAAAGGATGAAAGCACTTCTGACAAGTTCTCAAAAATGTGTATGCCAAGGGCAAACAACCTAGACCAGAATTCATTGCATGCCTACTTTGTAATATCTGGAAGTAGAAAATTGCAGGTACAATACAATGTTAAAGCAGAGATCTCTTTCAGATCTTCTAGGTATGGGAGAGGGCAAAGCTGCAGCCATGCCATCAGCTAGGACAGTGTCTTGGTTTGAGGTAAAACAAACCAATTTTCTGTTTTACAGTTTTACTTCTTTAGCTGGGCCTCTGTGGTGGTGTGCTGCCAGTGACAGCCTCTTCTAACTAACTAAACTCTGAAATTAGCAGCACGTTGTTCAAAAAACCGTTCACTTTCACAGTGATAAGACCTGATTATACCAAGGAGTGATATGCAGAGAGGCCCTTGCTTATGCTTAGTGCTATAACAACAAAGGTCAGGTAATTTCGTTATTTGCCCTGCTGGAGGGTCCGAAGCGGAAAAGCATAGGGGAGTCACACCTATAGGGATGAGTGGACAGGACAGGTGACCCAAAACTAACCAACTGGGGTATTCTATCCCATCTGCATTATGCTCAGTATAAAAGCTGTGGGAATCCAAGGATCAATGGTCTTTCTTCGATGGCTGACGTCCAAGGAGGACTGTGTTTCTTCATCTGCCTTTGATCTCAATCTGAACGTTCCTGACTCCAGATCTGGAATGCCAGTCCAATCTACGACTTTTCTCAATGCCTGCTGGTGACGTGGTCATCATCCTGGGAGCTTAATATGATATTTTTTATATACTGTATACTTTTTTCTTTTATTTTTTTTTAATTTTCTTTTTATTATTTATTCTTTTATTATTATTTATATTTTCATTTAAGTAGTTTAGGGTTTTTTTTCTAAACTCTTAAATTTCCTTTATCTCTTCCTCTGCTCTCTTTTTCTTAGACGGGAGAGGGGAGGGCCATCATCTGTCTTCTCTGATCGGTCATAACCACAACAGACAGGTAGCATTCGAGGTCTTTCTACATGCTAATTACAAAGGAATTCCTCCAGGAGCCTCTTTCAGAAGTTTGCTTTCATACAAGATCTCTCGACTCTACAGGGAGGATTATCTAGGCAGTAAACTGTAACTGCTGTATGAAATAGAATAAAACTTGTTCCCATGTCCTGCATTTACCAGGTTTTGGCTAGCATGATATTTAAACTGGGGAATTTAAACATCTCTCTAATGGAGATTTATGTCAGACTGGAAGCATTGATGCCCAAATAAAAAATACTACTGTGCAGCGTGATATCTGGAGTCCACAGAATGCAGAATGAGTGCAGAGCCGAGGCTGTAATTTTCTCTTCTCCTATGGACACCAACCAGGTTTATTATTCCCTCTCTGTTGGTGGACACTTTTTTCTGTTGTTCCTTTTTTTATTCTTTTATGCCTCATTAAGGTTTTCTTGTAATATTTACAGAGATCAGGTTCCCACACACTTGGGTAACTGCCAAGAATTCAGAATTTCACTTAGCACCAAAAATTAATCTAGTTGTGATCGGGAAAAACACTTTATTGATGGAAGTGGAGTAAATTCTTAAAGGCAGCGTTTATTAAACCCTTTCCTTTTCAAAGGCTGGTTTTAAATTAAAAACAAAGGTTTATATAATCTGTTTTATTATTTGTATAGAACATTGCTGCAGTTAAAATTAAAAGGAAATGCTATTAAACTAAGCAGTAGTCTAAGTCATTTTTATATGACTCCTAGCTCTTAATAAAAAGATAGCTGTTCATGTAACTCAGTATAATGCTGGATAGCAATAAAATGTCTTCCTCATTACAATCAATACCTATGAATAGCAAAGACCTGCAGCCTGCCATGGCCTCTCTCAACAGGCAGCCTCACTTGGTGGTAAGGAAAATTGCTATCGTCTTGTATGAAACCATTTTAGAATCACCCTGGGCTTAATAGAGCAGTCTTTCATTGCCTGTTAACAAGCTGAGCTATTGCCAGAAAATGTTTAAACTGACAAATGTTGTCAACTCTCTTTCTATGCAAAGATTTATTATTTTTTTTGTGCATTTAGTGTGATAACATTAGCTTGAGTTCTGTCAAAACATATGTTGATTATTTTCTTAACAAACCAATCAGTCCATTAGTTTAGGGTACAGAAAACCTCCAAATAACAATAGCCAAATAGCATCGTACCTGTGATTGAGTGGGAGCCCGTACGCTTGCAGTTAATTTCATCATGGTTTCAGGTGCATTTAAATCTGGAGCAGATATGAACATTAAGAGCTGCGTTGTGTAGCCCAGCCTCTTCCTCAGAAAGTCATCATTCCTATGCAATATACAATGCTGTTATAGCAACAACCCACATATATCAAATGTGATGGAATTATGAATGTCTCGTAAAGGCCAAACATGCTGACATTCTACAGGTAGTTATAGTATTGTATGTACTTGCAGCTGCATATGATGCATAACGATAATAGCATGCAAAAATTAGGACAAATGAAGGTACATGATTGTCATGGTTTCAGCTAAGATGGGGTTAACTTTCTTGCTAAGTTGTGTGTAAGGTGAATGATCACGTGAAGAAATCCAAGAAAAGGATCATTTCATTGCTCTTTATTCTGGCAAGGAAAAGATGAAACGTAAAACCATCCAAATTTGTTAACAGGAGAAGAATAAAACATGAAGGCTTTTTGTGAACATACATCATATTTACGATTTCAGCAGTTGGGAGTGTAATAAAGATGCATTATTTGTGCTGGGGCGACTTTCAAATTACACAAATGGTCAAGCTGGCTTTGACCACCTGCGCTCTGTTTTTGTAAAGCTTTCATGGGCAGTTAGAGACAGGACAAGGCAAGAGGACATGCTGAAGAAGGACATAGGCTGGTGTACACTGCTGTGGGCAGCTTCCTTCCTGCTTTATTTTATTACAGCCTCAATTCCATAATTTACCACAAGATAACCCCCCTCATCCCTCATGACACAAAGCTATATTGTAGTGTTGTACGTATCCAGCTGCCTGCTTTGCTGAGAGCCCTTCAGGTAGACCTGGTGGATGATATGTATTATTTTTTGAGTGTCATAGAACTAGTAGTGGTTGTAAGCCTTATGGTTAGGATTTTACTTTTCAGTAAGGCTGATCAAAGGAAGTTAGAGTTTTTATTTTATACAGGAAATGTACTCATTTTATTCCCTGTGCCTCTCTGGGAGCCTGTAGCTTCACCGGATTTCCTGGATTGAAAGTGGAGGCGGATGTGAAGGGGAAGGAAGATGCAATTGTTAGTCTGGACCCTCTAATTTCAATTGGCTTTCAGGAAATAGTTACCAAATTAATTACGTCTCTTGATTTGAGCTGGAATAAGCAGTTATTAGGCTCTGCAGATAGACTTCTATTTTCGTGCAGTCTGGAAGTGACCAAAAAGATGCTTGAAATAAATTAAGGATCTTCCATTAAGAGTTACTTTTTCATTACCCTTCGTAACATAAACTAAGCTGTAGCCTTTCTGTGACGTGTTGCTAATGTGTGGGGGAAAGTAATTCTTTAAAGGTAATTGTTTTTTCTTTACGCTCTAAGGAATGACTGGAATAGCGTAGTGATTAAAAAGGAGGCAAAAGAACTGATTAAATACCTTTGTTATGCCAGCTGTGTGTTCAAATCCATATTTCTTGCTACTTTTCTCAAGATATGCAGACCTAGAAGTAAGGCTTCAAAGCAAGAAAAAAGCTAAACCATAAAGAGATATAGAGTCTCACAAAGAGGGGGATTGTCATCCTTTCATACTTGAGAAATCACAGGGAGTCAAAAGGAGGACAGAGCTGTGCTATACAGTCCCCTGAGAAACAGTCCTCCACTATATCCCAGAGAAGGAGGACTGTGCATCAAAATCAGGCTCACGCTACAGCAAGCCTCAATGCAAGCACTGTATTAGTTGCGACAAGGGAAAAAGGAGAGGAGGGAGCGATCAAAAGGGACAGATGCAGGAAACTCCCACTTCATTTAAAACCCTTCCAAATTGCTGAAATAATGTTGGAGACAACTCTAAATAATTTCCCGCGTTATAATTACATACCGCAAAACGAGAATGGAGGCTTTTGAAGAACCTGATCTCCATTGTTCCTCTCCATGTCTGTGAAATGCCAGTGACAGCTGACTGTACAGCAGTCAGCTCAGGGGACCAAGTTAAACTGAGTGCTGTTACCGCATAACTACATTCTTCTTGATAAACTGTTTGTTACATTATGGGGCAAGGTTTTCCTGTTTCCTTGAGCTATGGGTTTTAGCACAGTCATGTTAGTGCTGAGTATTTTATGCAAAAGCCAATAATTTCAAGTAGCTATGTTTCTAATATCATAAAGGTACCAGAAGTTTTAGCTATGCTTTGTGCAGCTTTTGGGCGCACATAATTTAGTTTCTAGTTCTTCTTCCTAAGCAGTGTTTGAAAGACACTTGTTAAAATACCAGATTTGTGTGGGTTTTTTTGGAAATAAAACACATTTTTGTTAGTTTATTGATAACCTTTTATCTGAGATAACTCATTTTGAATGTGGTACTGAGCAATGGCCCAAACTAAACAATCCCAAATAGTACTAATGCATTCAGGTAGACAGAATGTAAAAGGTTAGTATACTGTAACAACTTTGCATAGCACTAGGGATGAGACCAACATTTTTGTCATCTGGTCCTCATGACTATTTTAAAAAAATGCAGAAAACATTTATATACAATGTACCATAAAACAGTTTGGAAGCAGAAATCTTTTTCTTCTTAATCACGTCATTGTACTTCTGTTCCAAAATATGTTTATCCATACTTGGAAGGTTTAGAGTCTAGTTTGTTATAAGTTCTGAATTGGACTTATAAACATTTACACTTGCTTTGAGCAGATTTTAATTTTTGGGGAAGTTTCTCAGTGCTAAACAGAAGCATTTTCATTGAAAATTGCATCTGCTGTGAAGGAGCAGCAAATGTGTGTTAATATCAGTGAAGATATTTGTGTATGGGGGCTTTTCTTGTATTTTTGTGAAGTTTGCATAAAGTCATTGGAAGATTTCTCACCTTGTCTTCCTGCACCAATGCATTAAAGCCTTTCCAGAACAGCAGGGACACTTTCATAGAGTTTGTATTGCATGCATTAAATTATCACCAGATTCCTTTTGTTTGAGCAGATCTCACATGATCTTTCTGAGGAGCTGCAGACATAAAATAAAACAGCTCACTGGCCACAAAAGAGAAACATTCTCAAACATTCATGTAAATATCAGGATGGCCCTAGCAAAAGAGTAATACTAGGGAGTCCAGATCCATCTCAAATAACAATATCAAAAGTGTGGGGAATGTGGACAAACACAGGAACTCTGTCTTCTGAGAACTGGATGGAATCTCTTTATTTAAGGCTGCTGTGCTAATTCTTTAAGAAATCCTTATTAGATTGCTTTTGGCTACATCTAAGTGAAATGTCATCATTTAAAAAACAAACAAAAAAGTCTGTTACAGGTTTGGGTATGTGTGATCAGTCTGTGGTTTCTGCTGTTTTATGCATTAAACTATAAGCAGCATAGCCAGCTGAAGAAGGGGATGAGCAGTCTTACAGTTTGGAAGCAGGTAATTGAAATCTACAGTATACATTTATTTTTCTGCTTCATTCATTCACTCTCTTTTGGAGAAATAATTAAACGGAGCTATTACAAGAAAATGAATGCACAGTTTCATGTTAATTAAGGTAATGCTGATGTCTGCTAGGAAGGAAGACGATTTATTTTGGACCCTATTTATAAAAATGTGTCCTAATTAATATCTCAGGATTGTGTCTGGAATTCAGTTTCCTGTTTTGACTCCCAGTTTCACAGGATCTGCCTGTGTGAGAGCTGTACCTCTCAAAAATGCTGACATAAATTTTTAGGCTTTAAATCTAATTTTGAGGGGAGCTTTTACTGTGGGGAGTTGAATTAGAACCTATACTTGACATATTTTGAAGCTTTATAGGTGCAGTCTCCTCTTTTAATCGCTCTCTGAGTCCTTGCTACCCAATGCAAACCTTGCCTGGACAAAATAAAATTCTGATCCTCTATCTGGACATATTGAATGGAAAGAGAAGCCTGTGTTACTCATAGGTAATTGTCCAGGCTTTGAAAGAGGTGGTGAGGAAAAGCTTAAGGGCCAGCCTTGTGCTGACAGTTTAAATTCGGTGCTATTAAGGAGTGTGCTGTCTTGTTGCATTGCATCTAGAAATGAGGTGGCACTAATAAGTCACAAAACCTGTGCTGCTTTTCTCTTCGGTTTTGTGTAAGGATTGCATTTGGTTGCTGTCTCACCATCTGTAGCTTTTCGTTCTCAAAGCAGATTTTTGCGCTTCGTATAGGTTGCAGTTTAGCTGTGATAGTAGAAGTGTAAGTTATTAATATGAATAAAATATTCAGCAATGATCTTGGTGGAACTGTGGGACTACTGGGCTTCTGATTTGCCATCTAAACCAAGAAATCCACATCTAGTATCTTCAAGGTCAGATATCTGAAGCAGTTACGGTGGCTTTTGTTGATGAAATATTGCAGCAGTAGTAGTACATAAATGATGACCAAGTGTTATTGACAGTCATTGGTAAATTACTGGCTTGCTTTTGCTGCTAATGCAAGAATACTTCAGACTTCTTACAGCACAGGTAAACAAATTTACATAAAAATGCAATGATCACAGGGAGCTGCTAACAAATATGTTAATGACGGTTAAATTATGTCTCGTCTATAAAATATGAAAGGATGGGGGTTTTGTGTTATGAGAATCATCCTTTTTTCTAGGAATTTGTGGAAATTAGTTCACAATACTACCAGTTTGCTAAACATGTCAACAAATATATAATCTTATTTCAAGCACAAAAATAAGCCATCGTTTGTTTTGGAAAACTGCCTGGTTCAAAGCCGATTAAGTTCAATCTTCAGTTTACTGACTCTCTTAACAAAATGGACTTTTGCCTCATACCTTTTTAGCTTTCCTCCCCAAACCTGCTTTCTAGGCACTCCATACTTGCCATATGTCCACTATATGTTTGATCATTATGAACAGATTCACATAATGTAACAAAATATTTTCCATGCCTCTTCTGTTCAAGTTGTCCATTTTCTGGTATTTTCTAGGTAGGTCACATTTGTTCTAACAGATGTGCTACATCTGTGCTACAAGTTGGTGTGCTGAATCCCTTGCATGATTCACTGTGTTTCTTAAATGTAGATGGTATCGAGAGAATTAACCAGTCAGAACTACTAGATATGTTCATTAAACCCATGATCACAGAAATGCAGTGAGCAGATCTTTACCTGTCTGTCAAGAAAAAGATCTAAACCCAGCTCTTTAGGAATGCTTTGGATTCCCCAGTGCAAAGCTGTGTTTTATAGTCACATCTTCATCCCTCAACCCTGTCATTGCAAGCTCTGAAGCTGATCCCAGTGTTTTCTAAGGAAAGAATGGTTTGTTGAGCTTTGGATATTCTGGAAGTTGTGCCAAGGCGATAAAGCACTTGTTAGCATGTCACAATATTCACTTATAAATCTGCTAAGTAGTGCTGGATGAAAAATCCTGGCAATCACCCCTAGCTCAAATCTGTTGCAAATACAAAATGGGGGAAAAAAAAAAAAAAAAAAAAGATTTTTACCATGCTATTTTGCATGTTGTAAATGTTTCTAAAAACTGATCAGTAAGCAAAAGAAAAAAATTCTTTATTTTCTGGCATTAAGATTAAAACTGAAAGGTCTCGCTTTGGCTGTATGCATTACATAGAGGATTATGCTTTCAACATGCCATTCAGGTTCATTTTGGGAAAGAACTGCTTTCTTGGTGGGAGTGTTAGCCTTGTAACTAAACTCCTTTCTTGACTGTCAGTAGGACTTTGGACTGGACTTCAGTTCTTTCTACTTTATTAACTTCTATTTTTGTTAGGACTTAGTTTTACTGTTTCTCCATCTGAAATAAACATTTCCTTAAGGGAACAAATGGGTCAAAAGTCAATTCCTGCATTTGATGGTGACCTCTGAGTTAACGAGGTATGGTGTCATACTGCCTTCCTATCTGGTGACCTGCTGAGAAGTGTCTGTATCCAACAAACATCCATTTTCACCATTTTTCAGCCTATGCACTAAGAATACATTTGATGCAAACTGTATAGGGAATAATGTGCATAGTCATTACTGAGCAATGAATGAGTCCTAGACACAGGGAAATGATAATGTAACAAAATATTTTCCATGCCTCTTCTGTTCAAGTTGTCCATTTTCTGATATTTTCTAGGTAGGTCACATTTGTTCTGATGGATGCTACACACATCTCTCTGATGTGCTAATCACTGTGAGAAAACAAGGAACTTACATTCTTGCCAACCTATCTCCACCATATTTTTCTAAATATACCACTTCTGAATCATGTAAGCTAGTAATGAATCTAAAACCTATGAGAAAGCTATAAAGTTTATAATGCTGAGGTGTAGGTCAGCACAACATACTGGGCTTTCCACACTGATAATGTGAATAACTGTAACTCAGTCTAAAGGTGTCACAAATGTTTAGACGTGAAGTAAAACCATAGTTTCTCTTAAGCAGTAAGAGCATGAAAAAAGATCTCTGTAACATGACAGATGAGGTAGAGTGATACTGAAGGACAGCACAAAATACAGTAAGATTCAGCTGGAGGATGAAAGAGGTAAGAGCATCTTTTGTTTCTGCTGCCCCTTCTTGCCTTTTTCTCTGCCAGCCAGGTAAAATGGGAGCATCCATGCAGTGCTCTTGGCAGACCTGTATTTCCCAGTCACTGCCCCACCCAGCCAGTCTTGTAGGTGGGTAAAATCTGCCATCTGTAATTATTCTTTCATGATCTGTTACATGGGAAATGCTTCGTTCCAGTCAGTAAGGCATAAAATTCTAGTGAAATACTTTACTGTTTGTGTTGACAGAATTACCCTCAGATTAAAATGTCCGGTAAGATAAAAGTTTTGCCAAGGCAAAATGAGGTTTCCATGATATTTATCTCAAAATGAGATACCCTCAGACTCTGAAAATGAAGACTACTTTTAAGTACAGTGTTTTGAGAAGATGACCCTTAAATTTATTAGGGATGAAATTTTCTTCAAATATTCCTTTAGAAAAATTTCGTCGGTCAAAAGACTATAATTAATGACCTTATCTATGATTCTGAATCTTAGTAATGAGCATGTAGTGACTAATACTTGTGTCTGGTAGTAAATCAAGAATCTTATATTACAATATTTAAATGTATCTGAGAGAAAGTTTGGGGAACTGAATTCTAATTTAAAGTGATTTCCATTGTTTCTCAATGTGGTGGATCTGTACCTGGCAATCTTGTGATAAAAAGCTTTTTAAAAGTTATTTCTTAACTGTGTTGCTGGCATTAATTCTTCTGTACATGGTATGAGTGTTAGCCATATATGATTTCCACAGTGTCCTTCGATTTGGGGAAAAATTTTCTATTTACTAAAGATGCTTTTATTTATAAAATAATATGGTCTGCTTGGCAGTTACCAGCTGCGCTTCTGACTTTTTTCTGCCTGATACTCAATTGGAGTTTCATTGAAACACTTTCTGAAACAAACAAACAAACAAACAAGCAGTTTATGATTTCAAATTCCCTTCTCAATAAGTTGCCTACTAAATTTTGAGATGTTTGGAAGTAGTATGACGCAAAATTGAAAGCACGCACAAGGATGGAATCATAGAAACATAGAATGGTTAGAGTTGGAAGGGACCTTATCGAGTTCCAGCCCCCCTTTGCTTATGTGTTCTAAAGTAATGTATCCAGGATCCAGAAGTCTGAACTGGTACTTTCTTGATCATTAATGATCATTTATGTTAACTGGAACTCAGATAAGAGTTTGTCCATAATGCTGGAGCCAGTGTGGAATCCAGAGTTTTTTGGCAAATTACAAAGAGCTGATAACAACTGAAAGTAAATGTTTATGTTTCCAAAATCATTATAAATAGTTATTTAGTAACTTTGTCAACAGCAACTACATTTTCAAAGTGTAAATATTTTACTGTTACTTCTGTTTCTGCCAAAAGTTTTGTGTTCTTTTTCTCAGGGTTGGTTTTTGTGTGTGTGCGCGCGTGTGTCTGGTTTTGATTGTTTGTTTTTAATTTTTGTTATTCTAGCCAGACTTCTAATAAGCACGCTGAAGTAGATTTCATTATCTTTCATTATCATTTCATGTACAAGACACAATATAAGAATGTGCATTCATGAAAGGAAGGCAAAAATAGCTCAAAAAACATTGTATAGCAGATACAGAAACGCTATATCATAAAATTACCAAAAAAAAAAAAGGTATGATTTTTATTAATAAAATGGTTACGCGTTGAGTGACAATAATTAGTTATACTGAATTTTTGGATCAGTCTACTGCTTCAAATTAACATAGCTCCATTTCTAAAAAAGGCATGATAACACAGTTCTGTAAAAATAATCTCCCAGCGAACCATGCAGCATCATTTTCTGCAGTGCCATAGTAACATTATTTTATTCATAAGCACTCAAGTAACCAAAGTATGCATAGAACTACTCTCTAGTGACATTGAAAAAGAGATGGTGTGTCACCAAGGTGACTGAAGAAAGATGAGGCTTCCCCAGTCATCTGGAGAATAGAAGTCTTATGGAAGCACAGGAGCTAGACAACTGTATAGATTTTTTTTTAATGGATATTTAGCCTATTTGAAGAGTTAGGTTATAAATGAAACTACATGTTGTTTTTCCAAAGAATGCTATCCTGTATCCTATCCTAAGTAGCAGATCTGAATTTAATTTGGATATGATGCAGACAATTTGGATTACTTGTGGGGACTACAGTCAAAGTTTGTATCTGACTACAAGTTTGGGAAGGCCCTCTTTGTCCTTTGCTATGCCTGCATAACCTGGGAAGCTGAAAAGTGATTGAGCTATCCCAGAACTAGTTGGAAATGTGATTGCTTCAAATTTATACATGAAAGGAGCAAGGAAAGAATAACACTTCTGGTGATCTGAAGGGGGAAAAAGTTCACTAAATTCTTAAAGTTAGTTTAAATTCTCATGAATGCCATCAGGTGCCCGAGCACTTAAATTGCATATTTTAGGAAGTCAGTCAATCATATTCCAGCAGTGCTTTCAATCTGTACTTTTCAGTTTATGCTCTAAGTAGAGGAATGAAGTTGTACTTAAAGGAAGACTATAAACATTCTTATTGCCTGTAACGCGAGCGATAGATTTTATGTTATACATCTTTTCAGAGAGTTTTCTCAGGGACCCTTCCCCTACACAGTATTTTAGGATTTTATGGACTGATTACTAAATCTAAAAAAAAAAAAAAAAGAAAAAAGTCTGTTCCAGGACCACTTTTTGCTGCATCTTGCTCTTCTGTCAAATTGATATATGGCCTTTAGTAAAAGAAACTTTTGAGATACGTGGAAAAGGACTGTTCAGACTCTTCCTTCCCTAGTGTAAGTTGCATACAATTATTTTAATATCTCTTAGCTTATTATAGAGAAGAGTGTTATGTTATAGAGCAGTGAATAATCAGGTGAAACAACATTTATAAATGATGGAGAAATGGATGATGCACCAGTGAAGACACAGGTTCAGAATCCAGGGAAGGCACAGGCTATGCATTTGAATATGAAAGTCTGTGTCTTAAAAGGTTTTCTAAAAGAGTCTGCAAGGTGGAGATATATCCTGAATACAAGGAAGTAGAGCTACAACTTGAAATAAGTCTTAGGTTCTGTATCTAAGGAGGAGGATGGAATTATTCACAGGCATATAGAAAATAAAGAGTAAAGATCTCTCAGACTGAACAGTAAAATTTAGAGTTCTCTTTGAGCCATTATTGTCTTAAGCCAATAGCTATGTACTTCTTGAAACATATAGTTTTATGTTAAAGCAAAATTAGAGAAGCAGCAATAAAAGCAGAAAGGAGTGATCTCAGAAGCTGAAAGTTGACTGTATTGCAAGATAAATCTTGTGTCAGAGAAATCAGAGGGTGAAAATTAAGTCTTGATTCTGCTTTTGCTTAAGGAAAATCATAGGGAATCTTTCTGGGAAAGTTGTGTCCATGCAAAACAAGGCCACAAGTAATTGCGAAGCAGAGGAACTCCAGACAGAAAGTACAATTAGAGGAAAATGTAAAATCAGAGATAACTGTAAGAGAATATTTAAGATGCTGGTGTCAGGGAATGCAGGATGTAGGTGTTCAATTATGACTTTTTACTGTTGTGTGTTTTATAAAACAAAAATGACTAAGGGTTTGGACAGTTATGTTCTTCCTAAAGAAATTGCCATATCTATCTGTGTCTCACTTCCATCCTAACACTAGAAAATAGCTTATGCAAGTCTTAGCTTTCATTATATTAATATTACAGCTCTAGGGTCCAGAACACTACTGAATATACTAAGATTTTAAAGAAAGACAAACACACACACATATATATATAAAACACATTATCTGCAATAAGAACATAAGAATGATAGTGCTGGATCAATCCAAAGAGATACATAGTATAATACTGTATACCAAGGAGCCACCACTATCAGATGCTGAAGGAAGATACGTGACCAAGGGAGCATACAATGATGTCCCTGACTACTTGCCTGGACTCCAGCAATGTATAGGTTTTGTGCCTTTTTTTTTTTTTTTTTTTTTTAATAGTTCTTAATTTACTATTCTTCCATGATTGAAGCAACATTGCACTTCACATTACAGTAAATTTGATGATGGGGTGTAACGTGACATAATCCTTTCAGTAATTTTGTATGGAAAAAATAGCTACAGGTACAAGATGACACCTTCCTCAATTGTGATCTTATCTAACCTCTTGTGCTCTTGTTGCAACACAGAACTTTCTCTTGCACATGTTTGATTCAGTCTGTTTCTCTTTGCATTAATTCCTTGTATAAAATACCATTCTGTTTTACTTACTATGATTTACCGTAACAAAAAAAGGCAGGAGGGTTGACAAGATTTCAAAGGGTGACAAAAGATGAGGATGGATTTTGTGCCTTAGTTTTATGAAAGGTGAGAAAGTAAAGGATAGTTCTTTTTTTCAAAAGATTCTGTCACCACATGTTGGTTTTTTTAATAGCTTTGTAGCTTTGATCTTTAATAATTGTGTGGTTGCACAGCTGAATACCTCTCAGATTTCAAGGATTTGGTCTGAGAATCAATATTTTATTGTTAGACTTTCAAACCTATTTCTCAAATCTCAGGTCTTAGAATAAAATCCCTCAACAGTTGCATGACATAAGGTATATCTGTTGCTTCTATGTTGAAATGCTATGAATCTTTTTTTTCTTTTTTATTTTAAAGGGTTCTTGTCTGTGTCACTGTAACATTTTTAGGCTTATTCTTTAGTTAGTTCATTTTCTTTTTGAAAAATTTGTTAAAACTTAACCTGTGGCATTTTTCACATGTGACTTTCTGAATGCATTTTTGAAAAGTACTGCCATTATTTTTTTCTTCATGCAACTGTTTTTCCAAGAGTTGATACTCTACTATATAATATTCTCCTATATAATGACTCTAATGTGTCTTCTGAGCACATGGCACTTGAATATCATGTAACAGCAAATTGTTCCTTCTGCCTTACTTTGGTGCAGTTGGGTTGCTTTTGACAAGGAAATTCAATGTAGTTCATTGAAAGTATTATGTAGTAAAGACTAGGAGAGATGAAGAGCAAAGCCTGCTTTTGTAAGTCTGCCATGTCATCATTGTTTTGTTGTAAAAAATATGTGTCCATTGCCCCAAAGTCAAAATGTACTGACAGTCCAACTTAGTATCTTAAGGACTGCTTAGGATCTGCTGCATTTTGTAGTGGGCTAAACTAAAAAAAAAGGTGAGTCCATAAAACTACTGAATCCCTTTTCAAGCAAGATGGGACAGAAACAGCACTAATGCATGTCATTGGTAGCAGATATGCCTGTACTTGAGTGAAGTTCAGACAGTTATTTTGGTATCAATAAACCTAATCACATTGATTATGAAATGTTTTTGGAACCATACACTTGCAATTTTGACATTGTTCCCACTACTTCAAAGAATCAGTATGGCTAATGCAGTCAGAAGAAGATTGGTTTGGTTTCATTTCACTTGGTTTGGTTTTGTTTCTTTTTGTTTGAACTCCCTGAAATACTAATTCAGTCATGGAATAAGAGGGCTGACTTTAGCTGAGTTACATCCACATATACACTATTTGGCCCAAATTAGCTGATACAGAGGAACACCATGTTGAACAGTAAATCTGTTTGAAAAATATACCTCTCACACCAAGGGCTAAAATGCAAGGTGTAATATTAAATCAGAATGAAAGACACAGATATTACTAAGGCAGAAAATCTTAAATTGCTCTGGGATTCATTCTTTTGTAAAAAACCTAAATCCCTTTTTTTGTAACTTCAGTTTAATAATCTTTATTTCTGATACAAATAATGCTCAACAGTAAAAGTAAGGAGAAAACGAACGTAGTGGGGCATGCAGGTACCTTAGGGACTAAAGATTAGTATATGACTAACATGACTTTCTTTAAGTGAGGATAAGAAATGTGAGTTCCAAATTTTGCACTCATTAGAATGCAAAATATGCTATGTAGCTAGAAAAATACATTAACCATAGCAGAAGTAAAAATCAGTGCCACAATCTAATGTAATAGTCATTGCAAAATAATTCTTGAAGCAGTCACAAACAAAGGAAGGATAATTTCTAACGTGCTTAAGTTACTTGAAGTGCTTCTAGTAAATGTACTTACAAGAAAAATGGCATTTGGGCCTATTTATTTCTGTCTATCTAAAGTTCATTCTTTGTGACATTGAATCACTTTGTAGTTTCACTATATTCAGCCCATTTCAGGGAATTTTTATACTAGCTGCATGACAATGCTTTCAAGTAGTTTATGCAAGTTGATAATATGTGGTTGTATTTTACTGACAGGATGTGTTTGATTTATAAATAGTTTTTTTTTTTTGAACACCATGGCAGATATAACCAGCATTTATGATATTGTATTTTTTCTGAGTTATATTAAACAATTATTTTACTGTACTATGTACAGACTCTATAAAACTACTAGCCTACAATTTGATGTAATCCAGAAATCCTTAGGAAATGCCTTATATGCATCAGAGAACCTGCCAAAGCCAGCGAAGAGTCTTGCCACACCTGGAAGTCATTTCCTCAAGACAGGCAGCCTTCCAGTTTGGTGAAAACTATCCGCAACTGTAATTGTGATTTAATGCTTGTTCATGCCCCTTTTATTTTGTAATCTCTGGAAGCCAAAATGGTAAACTACAGGAGAATCCAAAAGTCCCTAGGTCCTGTTTGCAGACATTTTGCAGGATGACTAAAAAAGACTTTTACTTTCTTCCTTGCTGCCATACTTAACACTTCGCTGATGCTGTTGTCTCCAGTTTAGAAAGTGCACGGGGCTATGAACAGCAGTGGCTTAGGAAGGTTTCCTTTTCTGCTGTTCCTGATGTAACTTCCAGCAGACAGAGGAGCGTACAGCCAGGATGGTCACAGCTTAAGTGGTTTCAACTCGTTCCATTTGAAAGCATTCACCATGCAAACCTGAAACCTAGTTTTTAACTCCCTAAAAGAATGCTATGGTTTTGAAGGATGCCGAATTCTCAGGATCTCTCTACTCTATTAAATGTAGAATAAAGGATCATTCTGTGGCACTGAGGCCACCAGTAAAGGAAGATCACATCCAGAGCCAGAGTGTCTGGCTTAATAGTTTTTAAGAAGCATTTTGTCTGTTTCAGCTGCCAAAAATTTTCATTGAGGTGCTCAGAGTGGACGCTCAGAGTGGATGCTCTAGACAAATCTGTCTCTGTTCCTAAGACATTTCCTTCCTTCCTTCCTTCCTTCCTTCCTTCCTTCCTTCCTTCCTTCCTTCCATCTTGTCCTTTCATTTCCTATGAGAGACAGGGAGCACTGTTGGTGACTGAGTAATTTTCTTCCCTCTTAATTACTGTTTCAGTTAATTTCAGTTTCAGTATTTATATGTGTATGTATATTTTATACAAACAGAACTATATATATGACATTTCATATGTTTATATAAATAAACATAAACACACATACATAAAACATATGTCTAGAATGATAAATATATATCCACAGAAAAGTCCTGACTTCAGGCTTCTTTCTCCCAGAATTCATCTTCTAAAAGTGAAATCAACAACATTTTGTATACTATACCACGAGGAATACTAAATGTTGGAACTAATTCCATTGACTTGCTGTGCCATGGTTAGTCTATAGTCTGGAGCCAGAGCAGGTAGGAAAGAGCAGTAGGTGTGCAGTAAAAAGTCACCCTTGTTCACCCATATTAGCTCTTAGTTCAGGAGATCTTTCTGCAGATTGTAGGAATTAGAGCAGCCAGACACACTGGAGGAAGACTGGATTGATTATAAACTGAAGGCTAAGATGTAGGACTAGGTGGAATCTCCTTCTGGACCATATGCTCAGACTACTATAATGAGAAATTTTAAGATACCAGGAGTTCTCCTCCATTTCCTAGAATTCTTGGAAAAATCACTTCAAATTTTCTCTTAACTAAAAGTACTTAATCTAAACTTTCAAGAATTCATGCCACCATAATCATGGATGTCATACACAATGATCTGTTTCTTTCAGCTCATTAATAAATTTTAGCTTTTGAAGTACAAAAAAAATCTAAGTGGTGAGTTCAGTTCCTTCTGCAGATTTGCTGAAAAGTATAAAATCACATTGTGAAAGAGTCAGGGAAGTGATAGAAATTACTTGAATTTAGAATCATAGAATGGTTAGAGTTGAAAGGGACCTTAGAGATCATCGAGTTCCAATCCCCCTGCTATGGGCAGGGACACCTCCCACCAGACCAGGCTGCTCAAAGCCCCATCAAGCCTGGCCTTGAACACCTCCAGGGATGGGGCATCCACAGCTTCTCTGGGCAGCCTGTTCCAATGCCTCACCACCCTCACAGGAAA